>QYAL01000131.1:991-50710 GCA_003988805.1 Ploettnerulaceae sp. D365
GTGACCCCTTGCCATGGCTTCTCCGTGCGACCACTCGTCGCCGAGCCTCAGGGCCATGGCTGCACGTGATCACCTCCCCTTGGTGGTGACCGTAACAGTCACCCACAAGGTAGTCGTTTCTCTCTGCAGGCTAGGCCAGGATAACAGTAACGACATACATCACTAAGTCAGAAAGTCATGAAATAGCTATAGCTGTATCGCAGCCAGTGCTCCAGAAAGAAGAGAGAAAGGAGAGAAAGGAGAGAGAGGAGAGAGGAGAGAGGAGAGAGGTAACCTTACCTACAATATGCCCGACTCCTGTTGTGTAATGATGAAAAGGAAGGTGCTCCGGGGATTTGGATTTATATCTAATTGTATACATAGTTGGGACAGGGAAGGAAAGAAGGAAGGAATAGAAGCCTACGGTTTATGGAATGCGTGTGAGAGAGAGAAAGATAGAGAAGGAAAGGAATTTTTTTGGTGGAGGTAGGAGTGATGAATCATGAATGGGAGAGAGCCGATTTTTCTTCTTCTTAAAAGTTGTAATACGATGGTTGGATTGAAAAGTGTAGCTTCCTCGTACTCTACTCATACTCTCTGGCTCGGTCTTATGGAGAAGGCAAGAGAAAGAGCTACTCATCGCGATCGGGATTTTGGTCCTTAATGCAGGATGTGCAATTGCCTCGCCGCCAACTCACAGACGATTTTAGATAGTTGTTGTATACCAATTGAGACTAGGGAGTTGTGACGTGAGACCGGTATCATCGATGAAATTGGGATTAGGGCGGAATGACGATATAAAAGATAATATTTCTGTTCGATAATTTTTTCAAATTTCACTTCGAAATTTTTCGATAGCGACGTACAGCGACTTTATCTTTCACATACACTTCTCTAAGCTTCCTTGTTTCAAGTAAAACCTAGCTCATGGTCTTCGTGGAAAGATCTCGCTATTACGAGTCTTGAAAGATAGAGAATAATATTCGACGTCTCCCCGACTCTATTCTTCATCCCTAACAACAATGGCATTACTATCAAAAATGGCAAGTAGCATCCTTCCAGCTTGTGAGGCTATACTTATAGACAACTCACCAGCCTTCTGATTGTGTCATTGATCGCTCCATGAAGCAACTCGCACCTGCAGTGCCAGTACCGAAGCCAACATATCTTCATTCGCTGCTTCCCAACCTTGGAGTAAGTACCTACACTGATATCCACTTGGGTTTCCCATGAAGCCTTGACCTCTACTAACAACCATCTTCACTGAAGCATGCAAGCCCTATCGTCAGACAAGCTGACAAGGCCGACGTCCCAAGGTTCTCTTCACCACCATTGGGTGGTCATCAGGCAGGAAATGGAGGACCGAGTGGAACGCAGGTAAGTGAACGCCAACCCATCTCTTCCCTCATGTTCTGCGAATACAACTTTCAAGCGACGGAGAGAACACGCTCTAGTGGACAACAGCTAACAGGTACTAAGAATGGGCTCCAGTACATGGAATACGAATGCCTCGCACAAGTTCAACCACCAGGACTGCTCAACTATGGTACGCCTGGACCTTGCCACGGACTACATGCTGGCTATTGCTGGACTTTGAGAAGCTGCTCTGAGATTCCGTATGACCAGTGGACAGAAATGATTTCCCCGGAAGCAATGGTAAGCCACAGATTGAACGCAGCAGCGCCCTAGAAACGCTAATAATATAATAGAACGACCTCGCGGATGCAGATCATGCCAGCCCAGGAACAACCCAGGTAAGCTCATCCTTAAAGATCATCATGATATCGATTAACCTTTTGTCAAGGACCCGCGAACTTCCCACGCCTCCGCCATGCACGGGCAGGCAGACAATGCGATCTCTCTTGTGCTTAACGATATTCCTCTTGAACAGGATATCGTCCATAATGCAAGCAGGGCTCCCGTTGACCAGCTACGCCAGTCAACGGGGGAAGCAGAAGCAGAGGACAGCTCGGCTGACAATGATCTGTCATGTTTAGTAAAGCCAAAGGAAGAATAAGAGCAGATGGAGTAGGCCAGGGGATTGGTAGGTGTTCAACAACTGGCTAAGTATAAGGGGAAGTTGGGGAACAAGTAGGAGATACTGTACCCAAAGGGCCTGGCTCTGTTTCTGTGGAGTCCTAAAATGCAATTGAAATTTAAGAAATCACTGCTCTACACCCTGTGATCAGACAATAGTATGTACTTTGTAACCTGAACCGCAAGTGAGAATACAATATGAATCTGCATGAGGAATGCGACGATCGCGAGGACTCGAGGACGTACGTCTCTATATAGGATCTTGCTGTGGATCCTACAGTGGATTCTCACGCACCTCGATCTCAAACCCCGACCCAGACCAGACTACTACCGTACAGTGACTAGAATAATACAGTACCTGTACCATGCTTGGACAAAAGAGGTGAAGTTTGGCGATCGTCAACGGGACCGAATCTGGGAATAGTGGAGGATTGATGATGATGTATTATGATCTTGGTACATACAGTACGCGGCCGTGCTACATACAGTAACGAGAAACGAGACCCGCGGGCCGGGCAGCGGAGCAGCGGAGCAGAGGCAGAGGCAGAGAGATCCGGGAAAATTGTATCAGGGGCATCTGAGCAGGCATTTGGCAGGTGACAAAAGGGGGAAGAGGAGAGTGAGGAAGAGGAATTTTTACGGTGATCGGTTGGGGGGGGTTTGGGTTTTTTTTTTCTTTTGAAAGATGATTCCTTGTATTGTATTGTCTTGTCTGTTATATGTGGATTGGAATGATAGGGGGGATGGGGGAAGGTTTTGGGGATGGAGGGTGATGGGTGAAGGGGTGAAGGGGTGAAGGGAAAAATGGTTAATGACTGTTGTGAGATCGGGCTAGAACTGAAATATTTGATCCATCCAATCCAATTGAATCCAATTGAATCCACTTGATGCACCCCAATAATAAGTAATACAAACAAAGATCCCAGCTCATTCATTCCAGCTTCTCGATTCGCTCAGCCCTGACGGAATTTTAATTGTCCGTCCGGAGTTCGAGGGAAGTGGAGGTCCGTGATTTGGATCTGGAAGCCCTGGCCTGGCCTGCAAAAGTAAGCCTACTGTATCTTGCCCAAGAAGGTTTTCCCCCACTGATTTGCCCCAGCTGGGCGGGTTTTTTGTGCATCACATGTGGCAGCAGAACAAACCCGCTTCGGCACACCTGCCCTGACCTGACATGAGAAATCTGACCCCAAGGAGTCGGTCAATTATTTCGCCTCTCTCCTCTCTTTGCATGGTAGGTTTACTGTAACAAGCTGAGGGAGAGCAGAGAGCCCCAGACTGCAAACTGTATATTGTATAGGCTGTATGTACTACAGTACACTACTTACAAGACATATGTTTAAATAGTCACTGCCAGTCCCCCCCCTCTTCCCCCCCCTCTATGTTCTGGCCATGTCATGCTACGCGTGCCACTGTCGCTCTTGCTCTCTTCACATCCCCTCTTCTACCTACCCCCTTTCTCTTCCCTTCTGTCTCCATACTACTTACTTTCCGTCCTCTCAACTCAAAAGCAATTGCGCCGTCAGCGTGGCCCGGTAGCATAGCTTCTGCCAGGCATATTCACAACACCAGCCATTTATCCCGTTACAAAATACTACTTCGGCCTCCTGCGCGCACCATGGATTCCATGCCCATTCGATCGCTCTCCACACACGAATTAGATCCGCTGAAGATTGCAGAGCCCACCACTGACATCCAGCATGTTGAGAATGTGGTAGTAGAGAATGCGAACATCGCGACTGAAGATGTGGAAAGGCCTCATCTGCCGAGGGGCGTCTCGGAGACAGACGAGGAAAAGCAGAAGCATTGGTTCATTGGAAGTATCGACTGCGGGACCACTTCTTCAAGATTCTTAATCTTCAACGGGGAAGGCGCACCAATTGCAAGCCATCAGATAGAATTCGACAACATTTACCCCGAGTCTGGGTAAGTGTTAACATCAAAACTTACTCTCTTTGACGAGCTAATGGTTCGCTACAGGTGGCATGAGCACGATCCTCAGGAACTATTTTTATCCGTGGAAGAGTGTATAGACAAGGCGACGGCGAAATTTCTGGAGGATGGATACAGCAAGAGCCAAATCAAGGCTATTGGAATAACGAACCAAAGAGAAACGACCATATGCTGGGACACAAATACCGGAGAGCCCCTCTACAATGCCATCGTTTGGCCAGACACCCGTACCACAAGTATTGTTCGCGAGCTCAAGAAGCAAGAAGGCGCAGAGGACCTTCAACAACTCTGCGGATTGCCTATCTCAACCTATCCTTCTAGTGTTAAGCTTCTCTGGCTCTACCGAAATGTTGAAGCCGTTAAGATGGCTTATGATGAAGGCCGACTATCCTTTGGAACGGTTGATACTTGGCTGATTTACAAGCTCAATGGTGGAAAGGAAGCTGGGGTGCATGTAACGGATACGACTAATGCCTCTCGAACAATGTTCATGAATCTCCATACCCTCCAATACGACGATAAACTTCTCGACTTCTTTAAACTCGACCGAAAGAATATTACACTCCCCAAAATTGTCCCCTCCTCTGACAAGGAAGCTTTTGGTGCGCTAGCATCCACTGCCTTGAAAGGAATTAGGATCACCGGTTGTCTTGGTGATCAATCAGCAGCCCTTGTTGGCCAGTGTGGCTTCTCACCCGGAGAAGCGAAGAACACTTACGGAACTGGCTGTTTCCTTCTTTACAATGTTGGCGACAAACCCGTCATTTCAAAATATGGTCTTCTGGCAACTGTTGCATATGATTTTGGCGGCGGACGAAAGCCCATATACGCGCTTGAGGGAAGCATTGCAGTCGCTGGGTCGGGTGTGAAGTTTCTCATGAATAATATGGGCTTCATCAAGCACTCTCATAAGATCACGGAATTGGCGGAGACTGTCAAAGACAATGGAGGTGTGGTTTTCGTCACGGCTTTCAGTGGTCTCTTCGCCCCTTATTGGATAGATGATGCTAAGGGAACATTATGTAAGTTGTATTCTGCATATCGATGTTATTTAAACTGATAATAAGCTAGTCGGCATTACTGCTCATACCCAAAGAGGACACATTGCTAGGGCAACACTCGAAGCTACCTGCTATCAAACTAAGGCTATTCTAGATGCCATGGAGAAAGACTCCGGTCACAAGCTGGAAAAGCTTGCAGTCGATGGCGGAATGTCCAACTCTAATCTTTGCATGCAGACTCAGGCAGATATCATCGGCATACCAGTCGATCGACCGGTCATGAGGGAGACGACTGCTCTTGGAGCCGCGATCGCAGCCGGATTTGCGGTCGATATCTGGACAGAATTTCACGAGCTCAAAGAGATTAACAAAGAGGATAGGAAAATCTTCACGCCAGAGGTGGAAAGGAAGAAGAGTGATGCCATGTTCAGGAAGTGGGAACAAGCCGTCGAGATGAGCAAAGGATGGGTCCTGGACAATCCCACGGAGGAGGAGTAGATTTCAACCTGTCTGGAGTGGTAATGTGGTCAATGATTAGCGGGTTCTTGAATAAATTTAATGCCAATAGGATAATTGTATAATACCCAGATTTTGTACTTTTCGACTCGAATTAATTGCAATTCGCGCCTTGAGAAGTACTTCCTTGTGCACACAATTGAATTGCTTCTGTGGCTGATTATAATTAGGCATCTGGTAATGCGCCTCAGTCCATGCTCCCTTGTGACCAGATCCTCCTCATCGTTTGGCACTGAATTATTTTCACTATTGGCACATGCAAATTCCCACCCTTTTTCGCCGACAATGATTACATTTTGCTCCTGCGCGTGACATCCACTTACTTCCCCGGATTCCATTTTCATGTGACAATGGATTCCCACTCTCGACGCTAGCTAACCTGGTCCAATCAGACCATATTTTAAGGATGCCTCGGCACTCCTCGAAACAGGGATTGGACGAGATCCACCATCTCGGCCACAATTCATCCCTCCTACTCCGAACCTTCTTCTCTCATCTCAAACCTCACATTGTATCCTCTCCCATACCGTTTACAGTATTTATAACACATTGAACAATATGTCTGCAGGTAAGCTGTTCTCTAGGAATTCTTGATGTAATGGAAACGAGACTGACACTGCGTTAAAGCAAAACAGCGCCTTACTCAGGTCTCTGGCCACCTTGCTGGCTCGCAGAGTAACATTGCTCCTACGGAAGGGGATAGCTCTGCTGCACGAGCCAAAATACTACAGAAGAATCCTGATGATGTACGTGCTAGCCGGTCAGCTTATTGTCTATTTACCAACAGCTGCAGATTGTTGTAACAGGATGTCTCCGAACAGCCTTCACAAAGGGCGGCAAAGGCGGCTTCAAAGATACAGCGGCAGCGGATTTGTTAGTGGGCGCATTCAAGTCCCTGATCGAACGCTCGAAGATTGATCCCGCCCTGGTCGAGGATATCGCTGTGGGTTCTGTTCTGCCTCCCGGTGGAGGAGCGACGGAGTTCCGTGCTGCGGCGCTGGCAGCTGGATTCCCCGTTTCCGCTGCAGTGCGGAGCTTGAATCGTCAATGTTCGTCTGGTCTACAAGCGTGCGTGGATATTGCGAATGCAATCAGCTCGGGCATGATTGATGTTGGTATCGGCGCCGGTGTGGAGAGTATGAGTTTGCAATACGGGTATGTAACCATCTTTTACTCCGCTGTTTGCTTAAGAAGCTAATCTGTTACTGTGTAGACCCGGCGCTGTCACCGAGTTTTCCGACCTCCTCGAATCGCACCCCGAATCTGCAAACTGCAAGGTTCCCATGGGTGTTCTCTCGGAACAAATGGCCAAGGACCGCGGTGTGAGCCGAAAGGTGCAAGATGCATTTGCCGCTTCCTCATATCAAAAAGCTCTCAAGGCACAAGAGGCTGGCCTCTTCGATGAAGAGATCGCTCCTCTCTCTGTCAAGTGGGAGGATCCTAAGACAGGAGATGTGAAGGAGATCAAGGTCATGAAGGACGATGGTATCCGACCCGGTATCACAGCTGAGAGTTTGGGCAAGATTAAGCCTGCATTTGCCAAGGACGGTTCTATTCATGCAGGAAATGCTAGTCAGATCTCTGACGGTGCTGCTGCCGTTCTGCTCATGAAGCGCTCCACAGCTGAACGTCTCGGTCAAACCATTCTAGGAAAATATGTTGCTGCTTCAGTTGCTGGTGTAGCTCCATTGCTGATGGGCATCGGTCCTTGGGCTGCTATTCCCAAGGTTTTTGAGAAGACTGGTATCAACAAGGATGACGTTGATATCTTCGAGATCAACGAGGCCTTCGCTAGTCAATGCGTTTGGTGTGCGACTGAGTTGGGCATTGATGAGAAGAAGATCAATCCCAAGGGCGGTGCGATTGCGTTTGGACATCCCCTAGGTTGTACTGGTGCCAGACAGGTCAGTACGTTACTTTATGAGTTGAGGCGGACGAAGCAGAAGGTCGGAGTTACGAGTATGTGCATTGGTACTGGGATGGGTATGGCAGCGGTTTGGGTCGCGGAATAGGGGTCATCGTATGGGATGATTGATTGATTGATTGATTGTATGAATATGATAGAAGGGTACTAGCATACATTCATAGACGTTCAAAGTTATGTTTACCTCTGAAGTTATGAACTCACTTCTCGTGAATCATGCCTCTTGAAGAGATAGGGTAATCTTTCTGACCTAGTGATAAATGGCATGAGAGAGTGAAAATGGAACATAGATCATAAAGCGGTCGTTGAACATCTTTTCATACATCCATCTTGTTCTTTCTTCTCTTGACATGAGAGCTTAAGCAAGCAGTAATGCCTATCGAAATAATTGCCTAGGAATTAAGAGTTATAAAGGAGAGAAGAGGAAAGAGGAAAGAGAAAGCGAGTAGAAATGTTACATAATAATTCCTGAATATCTTAATTGACAGATTCTCTCATGCACGCAGAATTACAGTGGTGAACCGACTATTAATCCTACCCAAACTATTGTTTTTTTTTGGTATTATGGGACTAAACAGTTATTTGCCCGGATAGTGGGAGTCATAAGGGCGGAGGCGGATCTGCACCTGCTAATAGATGGGGTAAAGGTGTTTGGGCGTGGTACTATATGACTTTAGTGTGAAGGAATGTCCCAAACAGCCAATCCGGTGATACTGACTAGTAATATATGAAAAGCCAACCCAACTCATCCTGTTTTGAGATGCATCCTGCGGTTTGCTATAAACTTTGTCTTCTCTTTCGTATTTACACTGCTATTGCTTTACTAGTACTTCCTGCCTAAGCTCTCCTCTTTGTTTAGGTCTTTGATCTCCACTCTCATCCCCATTGACCCACACCAAGTGACGCTATATTGTCTTATCGCTTATCGTGGTGATACGCTGTACACTAGTACGCTAAGAGTGGCGCTAGTCCTCACCTGCAGACCACCCCTCCTTCCCTCCGACTCTCAAGTTACGAATCCCTTTCCTGTACAACACTCTCTGAATAGTAACATCTGGTTTCTGTGCATATTGAACTTCTGTTTCTGAAGCCTCACCAGTTCCTGAAGCCGCAAATAATCCTCCTTTCTGGGCTATTCCCGCGCCGTCTCTCGTACTAGGGACGCCTGGACTTGAACGAGCAGGCAGCCAACGCTTCAGGCAGGCGCAAGCTTGGTACACTTGACTACTTCTGTACGCCAACGAAAGGGCCATATTATTGTGTGATCATAATCACGTAGGTCTTTTTTTACCTTCTCCACTGTCTTCATTCACTTGCACATTCACCTTTGTCCTCGCGCTGTGTTTTGACCTCTAGATCTATATAACCGCATCACCTTGGAGGGATGACATGAACCATCGGCAAGGCTAACGACATGCGAACCTCACAGAGCGAGCTTCCGTCTTCCAAATATCTCGCAACTTCTACTGAATCCTCATCTCTTCTACGTTTTCCTGCACCAGTTGCAGACGCGAGACTTAGCTCCTGGGTCCAAAGTATCGCCGCAGCAAACATGTCAGCCCGAGGCGAGATACCTTCCGATGAGAGCATCCTCGGCGAGTCTGCATATGAATTCATCGACACCGATGAAGAAAGCCGAGATGACAATGCCACTGAATCTGTTGCCTCAACTGATTGTGGGCGTCCAGATGATATTGCCAGCCTCGCAGACACCGAAGGGGACGAGAGCGGGGATGAGGACAGCCCAGGCACTTCATCATGCGCAGCACTCCCAAGCCTTGAGCATGCCGTCGATGAAGCATTCAATACTCCTACAATGGGCCAGAGTTCTGCAGTCCCGCTCGACGGTCATGATAAGCCTCTTGCGCAGTCTATCGAATTCGTAGAACCATCTAGCCTCAGCACCGAGACTGTCTCAGTCAAACACACTGTTGCTGACCTCAGCGAAGAGAAAACTTCGAGTGCACTCCAGGGTATGAAATTGCAAGATCCCCCGAAACGTGTTGTCGTTACCATCCGACAGACTATGACCAAGCAAGGCCTCTCGACCCGAGATCCTCTTCGAATCCTATATGTTGGTAGTCACTCAGCTAAGCAAGATATTATCCACAAGATTGCTAGCTCTGTTACTGCTTCGGTGGAAGGCGGCAAGCGTGCACAAAACCTTCGTCATTCCTCCTCTCAACTCTACAATGTTGTCCCTGTCTCAGCGTTCGGTTCTGAACGAACCCCTGAAATTGAGCTCATGCACTCTTCTGGATTCCAAATCAAGGTTGAAGACTGCACCTTTGCGCAGAACTTGAAGTTTGAGGACAACCCAGACAAACCTGATGTGATCAAGTTGACACTTGACGATAGCTTTGCATATCATTCAGTGCCCGAGGAGCAAGGCTTTACTGTCGAGCCACACTGGGAGTTGCCGCATGTAGCAATCTTCTACTGCTCTGATGGAGATGATCTTGACTCTCGGAGAACAAGAACTGTTGCAAGGAAGTTTATGAGCCGCCATTCTATCCCTTCGATTGTCATCTCACACAAGCAGCTGTTTGAGCGGGGCCAATGTATGTCACTGGATCAACATTCCATTCACATGTGCCTAGAGTCTCGAGATCCTAGCGGTAGAGGCAACATTATCCATCAACGACTCCCTATCGATTTGGCCTCCTTCTTGAACATCGACGCCCGGCAGATGAATAGAAATCTAGCGTATCTTACTGGCCTTCACGAACCTCTTCAGACTCCAATGCCGCAACATGTGACAAAGAAGGTCGAACCTAGCTTGGCCAACACTCAAGATCTGGAAAAAATCTCGCACATTTTTTCAAATAGTGTCAACTTTATTCGCACCCAAAATGGGGCTGCGTTATGGAGAGCTGTCATGCCCGTAACGATGTTGATTTTGAGCATCATTATCGCAGTTTTCACTGGGATTCCGGGCTATCGCTTCTCCAAAGTCGCTTCAGCCCCTGCTATATCAATCAACAGCAAGATTATTCCGGCTATTTCCATATCTTCCGCAGCTTCCTTGACCTCGTCTACTTCGCCTCCGAGTATCACATCTTCGTCCACGTCTCTGGCAGTCAAAACGTCCGTCCGGACGATTACTATCACTCAGTCTGTTGCGCTCATTCCAGGTCCAAATAGTCTCTCTGTTGTACCTTCGATGGAGCTAGAAAAGGTCCCTCAATCCGTCCCTACAAAGTCTGCCAACAAGTCCTACGTTTGCACCGCTGAGCTATTAGGAGACAGGGAGATCCTGATTCGCATTCCTTCTGCCACCAAACTTAGCTGGCTTGCAAAGGAAGCCATGTCAGTCAATATCACGAGGAACAATGCTACTGTGGATACCGAGCGGGCGTACACCTCTGATGAAGGGATTGTATTGTTACTACCAAAGAAGGAAGCCTATGGGGTTCTCAACATCTCGATCATCACTACAAAGAAACCGAGAGTCAATGAGACCTTCCAGATTAATTTTGGATCTACGGCATCTTGGCAATCTTTTCTGAGCAAATTGTCATCATATTTACCGGAAGATGCCAGTATAATTGATCCTCATATGTTAACCCATATTCTCAAAGCTGCCGAACACATGGCCGAAGATGCAGTCCAACAATCCCAAACCACATTGCACCAGTTAGACGAGGCAAGAAAGGTGGCATTGGATCAAGCAGGGTCTGCCAGTGAGAGCCTTGCCGAGTTGGCCAAATCCATCTCTCTAGAAGCTACTAAACGCACTGCTGTTATCTCTAGAGAATTTGGCAACCATTTAGGTGAAGCTAAAGCAAAACTTTCCAAGCAGTTGGAGTCTTCGCTTCTGGAGCCGCTCGATGAAGGGTTACTCAAAGCCCAAATCCAGTCGAAACTTCTTTGGCTGAAGCTCCAGGGCAAAGACAAGGAGCATCGCGAGTATAAACGACGTGCCTCCGAACTGGCACGGGGCAAGGCAGAGAGAACTCGAAGGTCTCAGAAGATTATGGCCGCAGAGATGAAGGCGGCCGATCGAATCGCAAAGAAATCTGCTAAGAAGGCAGCCAGAAAGGCAAAGAAGACGCGCACATGATGGCGATGATGATCATTTGATATTCTGGGATATCGGGCGTATGGGCATGCATCTCTTTTCTTCAACCTGTTCAGTGAGATGATCTCGCAAGGAGTTGCTTCGATTCAGCGAGGTATGGATACGGGATATGGGAAGGGACTCCAGCGCATGGATTGGAAGGTATTAGTCCTCGGGAATTGTATTCCGAGATTGTCACTGGGTTAGGGGGATCAGTACTGGTGTATAGGTCTAATATAGTTCTCTTTATTATTGCAACATACCCCTTGGAGCACACTGATATTGAATGTGTCTGTGATTCTAGATCTGATTCGATAGGTTGAAGCTAATCTTCCTGTTTCGCAAGTCATAATTAGGGTTTTCTTTGTGCTGAATGATACGACTTAGACTTATTTCTCCGTTTCCCCTCTACATGTCATTTTTACCCGAGATCTTATTCTTCGTTCTCCTTTCCCCTGTACAACATTGGAGTTTAAACCTCGTATGTGTTCCCTAGTGCAGCCACTCAGGAACAAAGACAAGGTGTCGCCGGCATTTCAGGGGATACAGCTATATGCAGCGGGGGGTGCCAATTCTGCCAAGCCGAAACGGAAATTCAAAATGCACCAACATGACGACGAGGAGCCCTGGAGGAAGCTGCACGTAACTGCAGAGCATCAGAGCCTGCAGCGAGGATGTTCCCAATCGGGAAATCGCTCGGTGGAGTGCCAAGAAGGACAAGATATGTAAAATATATTGTTCCTGTTCAACGCGCATGTGTGTTTTCCAAAGGCTGGAGGAGAGGGTGCATATATATATATAGTCTTACGTCTTTGCCTTTTTATTTCTCTAGTTCGCAAGCCCTTGTTTGACATTCATTTTTCAAATTTCTTGAGTTCTGAAGATCTTGTGCCTTTTAAGATGAAGTGTTTTTTATCGCTTCTCGGCTTCGTGACTGCAGTTAGCTCTGCAGGCATTTGCACGACTCCTAGGTGGTCTGTCCAAGGTGCCGATACATTTGTTCAGCGGAATTATGCCCAGGGCTTGAACAGCGGTGGAAGTCCGTTGGTTAGTTACGAGCATGGTGTGGCCTGGAGAGCGCTGGAGATGGTGTATAATGCTACAAATAATGGCAGCTATCTCAACCATATTAAGAATGGTGTGAACAATATTGTGACAGCGGATGGAGGTTTGTTAGATTATGACTTGGGATATTATACACTGGACGATATTCGGATTGGGGAGACGTTGATTTACCTGTACGTTGTATATACCATTCTTCACACGGGCACGCAGGGCAATGTTGACATGGAAACAGGAACAAGGAGACGGGAGAAGCGAAATACAAGACTGCTGCGGACCTCTTGAGAAGCCAACTGCAAACCAATCCGCGCAACAAGCAAGGTGGGTTCTGGCATCGCTCAACATATCCCAATCAGATGTGGCTCGACGGTCTCTACATGGTCTCCCCCTTCTACGTCCATCACACGGCCTACTACGTTCCCACCAACGTCACGGCCTATGACGATATCATTAAGCAGTTCACCCTCGTGCACACCAACTGCGTGAACTCCAACGTGGGCGAGAACGGCCTTCTGAAGCACGGCTACGATGAATCGCACACCGCCGTCTGGGCCGATGCGGCCACGGGTGCGTCCCCGGAGACGTGGAATCGTGCTCTGGGCTGGTACGTGATTGCCATCGTTGATGTCCTTGACTACCTACCATCATCGCATCCCGGGGTAGCCATCTTGAAGAATATCCTCGAGGAGAATATCGCAGCGATCGCCAAGGCCGTGGATGCTGAGAGTCGGATGTGGTGGTTGGTGATGAGCCAGCCAGGAAGAACAGGTAATTACATTGAGAGTAGTGGGAGTGCGATGTTTGTTTATGCTATGCTGAAGGGGATTCGTATGGGGTATTTGGATGGTGCTAGGTATCTTGCGACGGCGACGACTGCGTATGAGAAGTTGGTGGAGACTTTCGTTAGTAGAGCTTCGGATGGAGGACTTGATTGGAATGGGACGGTTAGTGTTGGGAGTTTGAGCGGGAAGGGGGATTTTGATGTGAGTTTCTGTCTTTCCCCTTTGCCTGTTTTTGAGTCTCAAGGGAGTTTGCTTGTGACTGACTGACTGGCTGACTTGGAAATATAGTACTATGTCTCTGTTGCTTTGGCTAAGAATGACTTGAAGGGTTTTGGACCCTTCGTTATGGCTAGTATCGAGTATGAAAAGGTTATGTGCTAGATGAGAACTGAAGAGTGTATCTTCTTCTCTCTGGAACCTTTGGTAGTCAAGGGGACTTGGGGAGAAGCGGAAAATGCGAGGGATTTGTTTACTATCAAACTCCTGAAACCGAGACAATTTTGAACGAGGAAAGTTATAGACTTGAGAAAAACCAACTTTCTTTGAGACAAATGGTATATATGTGTAAGTATATTTTGGTCTGGTTGATAGGTAAATATTGCATTCTGGCTATGTTTGTTCCGCAAGTAAACATGTGCTCCACTTGCTGAAAACCCCCTCCCCTCTGCCCCAAACAGAAACTTGGTAAATCAAAGCCCGTAAGCGAAGAATTTCCGGGTCAAACCAGCGGGGTGGGGGAAGGAGAAGGTTCGGGAATTTCAGGCTTTGAGCCACTGGACTGGACTCTTGAGGCTTTACAAGACTATCCTTCAAGGTCTTGGACTCCCTCCTATTCATGCACGATAGTTCATTCTATATCTCTATATCTTGCTGGCCATATGCCACAGCTTATTATAATACTCGACAGATCAATAATGTAGCTCGCATGCAAGTGAATAATTTGCTTTATCTTCCAAGACACGATTCAGGGGTATTATTCACCCCTCCCTGCGATAAGGTCGGGATGCGGCGCTAGCGTAGTCAGAAAATTAGCGATGTTTGCGTCCACAACCATTTGTTGTGGTGGAGGGGCCATATCCGGTTGACAACTCAGATTTCTTGACCACCATACAACCACAAGATCGCTCGGTCAAGATCGCACTCCTTCCAGACCAGAGATAACCACTTTACATTTCAATTCCTACTATAATCAAGATGGCCGATACCAGCGCTGAGCCCAAACTTGCTCAGGCCGAGACCGAGCTCGCAACCAAGCCCCTCCAAGGCGATGAGGCAAAGAAGGAAGAGCCCGCAACGGAGACTCCCGCGGTATGCGCTATCCATCCAATACTTGAGAATCTTTAGGTTCTTCAGATCTTGCAAAGCTAACAGGAGAAGACCTTGACTGAACAGGCGACCAACGTGGCATCTGCTGCTGCCTCAACTGCCACCGCCGCCGCTTCCAATGTTGCCGAGAACGTGTTCTCTATGTTCGGTGGAGGACCTAAGAAGGAGAAGAAGGATGACGAGGATCGTGGTGACAACTCAGGGTCTGCAAAGGCACAGAAGGCTGCTGCAGCTGAGGAGAACCCAGAGGTATAAGGCTTCAGGTCAACACACACGCGGGCACGGGCTGATATTTTGCGCGTAGGATGAAGCCCCAGAGTCAGAGGATGTTCACTTCGAACCTGTCATCCGCCTCACCGAGAAAGTCGACGTCAAGACCAACGAGGAGCTCGAGGAGCAAACCTTCAAGATGCGCGCCAAGCTCTTCAAGTTCGTTCGCGAGTCCAACGAGTGGAAGGAGCGTGGAACTGGTGACGTTAGATTGTTGAAGCACAAGGAGAACGGCAAGACCAGATTGGTAATGCGAAGAGATAAGACCTTGAAGGTGTGCGCCAACCACTACGGTAAGCTTGACGCTCCTGGACCTTGTCGGCTCTGTACTAATGTCGGCGATGTAGTTGTTCCTGAGATGAAGCTTTCTCCCAACGTTGGCAGTGACCGAAGCTGGGTATGGAATGCTGCTGCTGATGTCAGTGAGGGCGAGCCAGAGGCACAAACTCTTGCCATTCGATTTGCCAACTCTGAAAGTAAGACTTTCGTTTCCCAGTCGAAGTTTGTAGCTAACACGGCACAGATGCCAACCTCTTCAAGGAGGCATTCATCAAGGCTCAACAGGAGAACGAGGCTCTCTTCTCTTCGACCTCCTAATCGAACTCGCCTGACCTGATACACAACTCTGGATTTGATCGTAGCACAGCACAGCATAGACCCCCAACATCACGAAAGTTACGAACCCCCTTTTACAAATTCATTTCCTGAAATCAACACCCCCATAAGCGTGATGCTTTCTGAAGGCAAGTATGTCCACTCGGTGGATCTGGTCATTCCTGGCGGTCTTGATTTTATCCAGCTTTCATGAACTGCAGATTGACTTTGGTGGAGGAATTGGAAGCTTTAGGAGTGCCATTAGTCATGAGGCTGTGGCATAAATTGTAGTTAGACTAAATAGCAGTCACTCTTTGTCCCCCCCCTCATATTGTTATATATAAATTGTGACTACCTTTGCAGCTTTTGCTCTGTTGAAACTTCTCTAAGGACAAGCTTGTCCATTGTGAGCTGAGCAGATGGCTAAAGGGTTATAGGACCTAGAATGACTCGTATATGACTGCAAGCCGACAATCTCAGTGTCTTGAAGCTTCAGCGGCCGCTAGCCTAGTTTCGACTAGTAGTAAACCCCACCATTTGGCGCGTCGCACCGCTTTCCTTCGTCACCACCGCACAATTATTCGATCCTGTTGGACTTCTTTTTACGACAAGTAACCATTTTCCCACCAATATTCTACTCTCAAAATGGTCGCGGATGTGAGTACTTGCTTACGCTAACTTTCGAAGCTTCCTTGTGTTAGGAATCGCGGAGTGGCAGCTAACTGTTCATAGATCAAACGAACCGTGAAGCTCATCACGGAGCAGCGCAACATGTATGTATCCTCGGTACCCACTGGTAGATAAGGTAGACGAGCTTCAGCTGATGGCTTACTCTTAGTGATAAGCCTTCCGAAGTGGAAGGCTTCCCAATGAAGCTTTGGAACATCGAGGTCTACTTACTTGACGAAGCGGGCAATGAGAAACCCGCTACCTGTTTCACCAAGGTTGTGTACAATCTCCATCCTTCGTTTGCAAACCCAGTTCAGAGTACGTTCTTTCCTTCTGGATCGCATCCATAGAAGCTCATAATTTGTGTTCGTAGCCCTCCACGACGCACCATTCCGATGCGAAAACGAGGGATGGGGAGAGTTTGATATGACGATTGACCTCTACACCACCGAGAAGGGCGGCAAGAACACCATCCCACACGACCTTAACTTCGCCAAAGCCCGCTACGAAGCCAAGCACACTGTTGTCTTCAAGAACCCTAACTCTTCGCTCGTCAATGCTCTCCGAGAGACCGGCCCCGTTCCTGGCGACGAGAATGGGCGCAAGAAGGAGAAGAAGCTTACTTCGAAGAAATCTGGAGCTGTCGATATGGAGAAGCTCGCTGAAGGCTTGGTCAAGCTGAATGAGGATGATCTACTCCATGTAGTCCAAATGATCCATGACAACAAGTCGGAGGATACCTATACCAAGAATGACATCGAGCGTAGGTCATTGCACGCATTTCAGTGGCAGCGTCTAATTTGTTCGCAGAGGGAGAATTCCATGTCGATCTCTACACCTTACCAGAAACACTCGTGAAGATGCTCTGGGATTTTGTTACCAGTGCTAGTCGAGCATAGTGCACATCCCAGATGGATCTATTGCTGAATCTCATATACTGCACGTCTCATCTGACCTTGCTTCATGGCATAGCAGGCGGTTATCGGGCTTTATTGTGCTTTGTTTATCTTACAATCTGGCGTTCTCTGCGGTATGGGTGGGTGCTGGCATGTTCTTCCAATTTTCTAACCATTCATGGCTTTTTCTAGCTGGCGTCCAAAGGCGGCGGTGCGCTATAATCATGATAAGATGTGTCTACTGCGACAGGGAATTGAGGCATTTCATACACATGGGAGAATTGATATGGCTGATAACAGGAAATTCCTGAATGGCATTGTTGTGATACGTGGAAGCGGGCGTGTCATAAAATCAGTGTTATATTCGCAACAGGGGTATCTAAAAGCGAATTTCCACCATGTGCCTGAACTCCTATACTCCTTGTGATGCATCGGCGAGAGAACTGCTCACTCGTCATCTCCGAAACTTAGCTTGACCTTCTTCACCTTCTTTGCGCCTTTGCCATTCTCCGTCTTCTTGGCCGGCGCATTGGCTGCTTTCTTCCCTGTAGCTTTCACCGAGGAGGAAGATTCATCCTCTTCCTCTCCACCCACAACTTTTCCCACCTTCCTCTTCTTTCCTCCCCCAATAGCAGCAACTTTCTCCTTTCCTTCCTTTCCTCCTTCCACCCTCAGCGCACTCTCTTCACCATCAGCCTTCTCGGCCTCTATTCCCCCTTCCAACGCCAACTCTCGCGCTTCCCACTCACTCTTCGTCAGCGTCTCTCCACTCCCTTCATCAAAATACACCGGATCATCCTCTGCCTCATCCTCCGCAGTCCGGGCTTTCTTGGGCCGCGCAACGGTATATTCGTGTCTGCCATCGCTGGCAGCGTTTTCTGCTCTGAGGCGGGCAAGGAAGGGTGGAAGGCTATCGTCGTAGTGCAAGTTTTTGGGTGTTATTTTCGACATGGTGGTGAGAACCTGTGTTTCTAGATGTTGTTTGCGAGTTGAAGTGGCTCTTGGCTTTTAAACGTTATTTCGTGACAGGACCCGGGGGTTCGGTATCCCTGTTTGGAGAAGTAGAAAAGTCCAGATCAAAACACTAGCCGAATCGGCAACTTGGGTGGTAGCAGGTATAGGTAGTGGATCGAGAAACATGGCAAGAAACTTGGAGCGATGTTGTGCGAGCCATTTGACCCCTGAGCAGATTGACTCGATGATTGATACAGTATTGGAGGAACATGCGATTTCGGACTTGGAGCTCCCCAAGATCAAGATTCAGCCTCATCTGATAAGAGAAAACCTTCTATGGAATACAGTAGTGGCAATAGAAATAACCTCAATAACTTACAAGGACATTACTTTAGAATAATCGAAATAGATGCAGCACCAGTCTTGGAAAACTAATTTCCCCTCTAGAACCTCAACATTGTTCAGTAATTACAAAGTATTGCAATCAACTAAAATAGGTTACATTGGCGCCCACTATCTGCAGAGTGTACAGAACAGGGGAAGCCTGCCAAGATCTCTTTAGCCGAATTTGTACAGGAATGATTTCACAACCTCCTATCGCAGCAAATACCAAACGACCTCTGTCCTATACCACCACCAAACCTCGCCACCCACGGCATCGCCGACGATAACTCTACCATCTCCCATCGAATGACCTAGATTGTTCTGACTTGTCTCCTCCAGCTGTATGCTGAAGGCGGGGTCCAACACCCGACGCGTCAGATCAAACGGTTTCTTTTTAGTTTCTAGAGGACATCTCCTCCATCCATTCGTTACAAGCGTGATCCACAAACGATAGCGACCCTCCGAAAACCTCTGCATCTCCTTCAATTCAATCCTGCGCTTCCAACTACTTATTATAATACCACGATTACTTGCAGAGTTGATTGACGGCCTGGGGTAAACATCGACCTCCTATCACGAACTTGTTTCCAACGACCCACGCATCCACCAGCATCAATGGGGTTCGTACAAAGAGCTCTCAAGCGGATACCCACGTCGCCGGCGCCATTACCCACGCTCGATGAAGCCAAACCCCGGGCGAAGACGAGCTCTAGATTGGCGTTCTTTCGGCGGCCGTTGAGGTTAAAGGGCAATTCTAGCATTTCAATACCCCTCGGCGTTGTTCTTCTATTTCCATGCATTGTTGTTGTGTTGATATTAGTGCTCTTTGTTCGACATCCTAAATCAGGAGTCGGCATCTTAATGCCAGCTGGCGCACCACCAGCTATTAGGTACGCTGCCCTCACTCTGCTCACCTTTGAGAAGTATGCTGATTGGATCTTCCCAACAGAAAAATTAGCGAGGACCATGACAAAGTATTTGTGACGGGATGTCTGGAGCCCGATACTTCGAAACCAAGAGCTAATGCGGCATTTGTGGTGCTGGCAAGAAATAAGGAGTTGGATGGTGTCATTCAATCTGTCAAATCTATCGAGCGACACTTCAACAGATGGTACCATTACCCCTATGTGTTCCTGAATGATGCGGAGTTCAACTCGACTTTCAAGGAGACGATTCAGAACTATACCAGTGGCACGGTGGAATTTGGCACTATCGACCCCAAGTCGTGGGGATTCCCCGAGTGGATCGACCCCAAGGTTGCAAAGGAAGGCATTGCTAAACAAGGAGATGCTGCTATCATGTACGGTGGCATGGAGAGTTACCACGCTATGTGCAGGTTCTACTCAGGGTGTGTACCCAAAGTGTCTATGAGTAAAGGACAGCGTTGACATTGAATAGGTTTTTCTATAAGCATGAGCTTTTGGCCAAGTACGAATGGTATTGGCGTCTAGAACCAGAGATCAAGTATTTCTGCGACATTACCTAGTAAGCCTCTCGCCCTATTTTGCGGGCTACTGCTAATATTATATAGTGATCCCTTCCTCAAGATGATCGAGACCAACAAAACCTATGGATTTACAATCGCTGTGAAGGAATTGAAGGAGACGGTACCCAACATCTTCAGATATGCATCGGCGTACAAGAGAATCAACAACCTTACCTCACAGGGTCTTTGGGAGATGTTCGTCGAGCCACAGCCAGAAGAGCCGAAGCATGTTCCAGAGGAGGAGACAAAGCACGCACTTCCGGAAGAGATCCTACGTGGTGATCCATCCCGTGCTTCTCTACCAGACATTGATCCGGAGACAATGGAAGGAGAGAAGTACAACATGTGTCATTTCTGGTCCAATTTCGAGATTGCAAGACTCAGCTGGTTCAGGAGCAAGGAATACGAGGACTTCTTTCAGATGATGGATCGAAGTGGAGGATTTTGGATGGAAAGAGTAAGTATTCCCTCACTCATCCTGGTGTATAAACTATGCTAATTATGACCAGTGGGGAGATGCACCGATTCATTCCCTTGCAGCTGGAGCTCTCCTTGCGCCTCGCGACATCCATTACTTCCGAGACTTTGGGTACAGACATACTACAATCCAGCATTGCCCAGCGAACGCCCCTGCGCGACAAATGCCCCGATCGCCGTTCCTAGAAAAGACCACACTGGACGAGAAGAAACGAAAGGAGGAAGACGAGTACTGGGATTCGTGGGATGCTGTCAAAGAGAATGGAGTGGGTTGCAGATGCAGATGCGATACCGATATCGTCGACGTGGAAGGAAAGCAAGGCTCATGCCTAGCAGAGTGGGTGGATGTCGCAGGTGGCTGGGCAAGCCCCTGATATACCTTACGGAGCGGGGATTCAGAGATGATGTTAGGGTCAGTATAACAGTGCTGGGCCATGGTCGATTAGATGGCTGTACGGCTACGCATCGAGCGGAGAGAAAGGGGGAAATCTGGTTTCCCACTTGTATTCAAGGGTACCTATGCATCATGGCGTTTTACAGGGTCGGGAGGGATTCTATATGTCAATGTGAAAATATGTTGATTTGTTTTTTTGTTTCCTCTTTATCTTTTTGAGCTAACTAGCTAGCTAGCTTGTCTAGCCAGTTTCCCAATAAGTAAGTAATTCTTGTGTGTGCAGCTGCTGGTTCCAAAAGAAAAGAAGAAACCGAGGTGTCTAGTAAGTGTACAGCAGTACCTACTCTCTCTCCAGTAGCAAGCCAGAACCCCATTTTCTCTTGGAGGAACAGTCGGAAGGGTTTTGTTTTCCTGCGGCAAGGTTTCAAGGAGTTTTGTGTGTGGTTATTTTGTCATTGCGATGGATGATGGGTATCTTATTTTGTTTTTGTTTTGAGCCTATGCGTCTCTTCTATTTACAAAGCATTCGTATTCAGCAACAGCCTCACCTCGCCCCAAGGATATTTGTTTCCTTTTTCATTATAGCACGAGATCGTATGGTACATCCATATTTCTTACAAAAGACAAGCCAAGAACGTAGCAGATCCAACCACGCCAACCCATGCCAACGAGGCCAGGCCGGAGTACGAGATGGAAGCCATGGCATTGGGGTTCGCAGCCGAACTCGAGCTGGCCGCGCTGGATGATGTGCTCGAGCCGGAGTTGGTGCTGGAAGAGTCTCCGGTTGCTGTAGAGGATGCTGGGAGGGAGGAGAGAGCCGTGTCGGCGACGTAGGATGCGGTTACGCCTGTGGCATTGCTGCATGAGGAGGGAGTCGCGGTGGCGGCGCCGGCAACGAAGGTGACAGCAGCACACTGGGTTCAAAGTCAGTACTTTCCATGTGTGCCTCGCGCGAAGTCATTCTTGAGTTTGACATACCTGGTAAAGCACACCATCTGGGGAATCTGCCGCAATACCGATTGTGCCTTTCTGGCCGACAAAGGCGGAGGGAACGGTGATATCACTTCGGCAGAAGGAACCAAGGGCACTTTGGGCGATGGCGGCGGAGAGCGTGGTCCAGTTACCGGAAGTGGGAGTTCCGATGGTGGCACGGAACAGCCATGTTGTTGATGGATGGGTGCTTCTCAGGGCAATTGAGTCACCGCCGACGTGGAATTGGGTGATAGTGTCGGTGGAGAAGTCGACCGTGAAGCTTCCGCAGGGTGCAGTGGCTTCCACTAGATGTCGAGAGTTAGTAAATCTTTATATTAGATGGTCAACATTGGAGGAGTTGAGACGTGATGCTCAGGAGAGAAAGAGATCATCTGGGAACTTACAGTCATCACTGAAACCAATAGTTGTTGGATAATTGAGGAGGAAGTGAGCGGAAGATTGGCTGACGAGGAGCGCGGCCATGAAGGCGCTGGTGAGACTCGAGAATGTAGGCATTGCGAGGAGCAATTGAGCTATCTGGAAATTGTGTGAGAGAGGATTTGACAGCTGGTGAAGTCTTTTATGTTTAATGACTAGAGAGAAGAGAATAAAGATGAAGATGCTGATGAGAAGAGGAGATAGGAAGAGGAAGAAAAAGAGAGGAGAGCTCCGAGGTAAATAAACAAAGCGAAAATATGTACGCTCGTCCTTACCTACCAGGATGATATTCCTGGCCTAATATTATTGTATGAAGCCAAAGCCAAGTCCGAGATAAAAGTTTCTTGTCGGTCTTCTGTTGGTTTTAAAGAACTTGCTCATGCTTATGAGCAAGTAAGTCTTCCAAAGTACATTAACCTTCTCGCTTAATATATACCCCTCGGCTAGCTTGGCTTCTGTGATTGGTGGGAGCCACAAATATTTGCTCGACTTTGAGTACATTTGAGCACTTTGTGGCTGGAAAGAGGTATCCACTCCATCCACTCCATCCACATCCATATCCACATCCATCCACACCCCACCGTCGTACTACTTTCTACCCCATAGGGTACTTCTTTCCTTCTCTCCTTCTTCTTTCTTCCCTTCACCGTTATACTGTATCTTGCGCTTTCTCCCTCGAATGTGTCAAGTTACTGCACCCCTGATAATGATGAATAATCCATTAATCTAGGATCATTACTACCAGCCACTCACTCCACTCTCCCTCCCACTTCCTTTCTTCATTTTCTCTTCGAATCACATTTTGGTGATGATATAGTACTTTGTGCTTTGATTTTTAGTTCAGATATACCCCCAACTTCGCCTTGTTCTTCTTCGATTTTGAAAAGCTTTCTTCCCTTCCCAGAGAACATGAGCAGTGGAGGTTGCTGGTCAACTAAACTTTCCATCTCTTTCCCAAATGGCTGAACAAACTACCGCCGCCACAATGACTTATCTTCAGAGGAGGATGGATGACATGGACATGAGCCAAAGCACCTTGTTCAGGACCTTCGATTCTAAGCTGGCAAGGGCCTATTGGTATATTATTGCTACTATCCTGGGTTTCATTCTCTTAATCAGAGCGCTGGATTTTTATCAGACGTGGAGCAGGTCAGTTGAGTCCTCTAGAGACATGAGAGATCACGCCCAAGAACAACTTATGAGTCTAACTCATACTTCAAAAACAGATTAAGAATTTGCCGAACACGGAAATCAACAAAATACCCCACGAGGGTCAACAGCTTCGTTATGCAGGTATTTGCGACTTGCACCGCCATCCTACGCGAAACGAGTTATCCCCAGCTTCATTTCGGTGGATGGTTTTCATGGCTAAGCCCCCCTCCACTTGGGCGATCGCTTGTATTGCTCTGCTACTGGGCCGTCATTGTATACATGATGACTTACAAGGCGATCATCAGCGATGCGAACTATTACGAGAGGTTGGGATTCCGCAATGCATGGATATCGGTGACACAGGTCCCTCTGGTCTACCTCCTAGCATCGAAATCGAGTGTCATCGGCTTCATCATTGGCAGCTCCCATGAGCGACTCAACTGGCTCCACCGATGGGTCTCGAGAACACTTTTGTTGACTGTGACTATCCATGGGGGCTTCTTCATGAGGGAATGGGTTCGAGCTGATTTTGTCGCGCTTGAGCTCGATATGATGCCCATGGTCAAATACGGGTTGGGGGCATGGGGAGTCCTGGTGTGGACTTTCCTCTCCTCATTATCTCCCCTACGCCGTATGGCATACGAGCTCTTTGTTTTGCAACACATCGCAGCAGCGGGAGTGTTCCTGTGGCTTCTCCATATCCATGTGCCCTCCTACGCACAATACAACATTTGGTTTGCTATTGCAGCCATCTCCTCTGATTGGATACTACGCGGACTACTGATGGTCTGGAAGAACTTCAGAGTGCACGCCAAAAAGGCCTGCAACGGAATGCAACGTATCGGCCACGAAATCGATGCCCAAGCGATCAGCAGTGATCTCACAATTGTCACAATCAAGGATGTCCATCTCACCTGGAAACCTGGACAACACTTATACCTCTGGTTGCCGTATCTCGGTCCTCTAGAGTCTCATCCATTCACAATCGCCAGTCCCTACACAACAAAGGCAGAATGTCATTGTAATGAAATACAGCTTGCGATCAGAGCACACTCCGGATTTTCGAAACGAATCCACAACTTTGCAGCGAAAAACCAAGGGAAAGTGAGGATTCCGTTGACTGGATTCATTTCGGGCCCGTACGGTGCTCCTCCTCGATGGGAAGCCTTCGAGACTTTGATCTTGATCTCAGCATCAACAGGAGCTTCTTACACACTACCCATCCTTGAGAGTCTACTTGCTTGCCCAACAACGATTTGTACGCAGCGAATCTTTTTTCTTCTAGTCGTGAGGGAACGTCCCCACTGCCAGTACTATGAGGACCGGCTTTCGAAAGCACTTGCTCAAGCTGAAGCGCGTGGAATTGATTTAAATGTTGAAATCGCGATTACTGGCTCGTCTCTGGCTGAGAGCGATAGCAAGAGCATTGAGAGTGTCCCCATCAAAGCGACTGGAGTGGAAGAAAAACAAATATCGAGCGATGATGTGATTGAGGAGATAATCGAAAAGAAAGATGATTCATACGTCCTAGTCAAGACCGACTCACTAGCAAGCTCGAATTTCTCCAAGCCATCGTCCTCTCAACCTACAACCGCGAACAACTGTTGCTGTAGCTGTAGCCAGGATGCAGGACCCTGTTGCTGTGCGGGACCCAGCGCAGTGCCTGTCAAAGAGATAGTGTATACATACTCAAGACCAGATTTAGGTGTTTTCATTCGCGGGCCTGTTGAGGCTACTGGAGGAGAGACCTCTGTTGCAGTCTGCGGGGGCAAGTCTCTTGTGTCCACAGTCAGGAATTCGGTGGTCAGGCTCTCGGATGAGCGGGGCGTACATAAGGGAACTGGAGCTCAGGGGATACATTTACATGCGGAGGAATATTCCTTCTAATTTACAATACTACATCGGAATAATGTGTTTAGCCGGGCAAGCACTTGAAATGAGACATGACTTGGAAATATGAATAGTAGCTATTGTGCTAAATAATCCATGCAACATATTCACTTTCCCATGCCTGTGTGCTTGGTAACTACGAAGTATTGATATGCCGTGATTCCAACGCCATAATCCCCAGCCGCCCATCAATTCCTATAACTCCTGGTGTTCGGTCCCGGCCATAGCCGAGTCCCCATTGCTTGATTCATACCATTCATTTGTCGTCCAATTCATTATGAGGGTTTTGGCGTTCTCTGAGAGGGCGTAGTATCCTGGGTTTTCCTTGGGAAAGAACATGCCTGGATCATATTAGTACATGTCCTGACCATCCTTCTCTCCAGCCCCTGAAACCTCAATCTTTCGAACTCGCATGCATGAATCTTATTGGAGAATGTGCTCCCCGTGTCTCATAACATGAGGACAAATAAATTGAGAGGGCTCGAAAACTTACTCATATGCGCCGCGGTCTCATCACCCGCACTATCATTAATGGCTTCCATCCAAAACTCCCTACCACCTACCTTCGCATCTCTCCCAGTAGGTAGATGACAAAAGGTTCTCTGATTTCCCACCACACTTCCCACGATTGTCACTCCGTCGCTCTTACTCAGCGCCTTCTTGCCCAGCCGTGTATAAAGATTCGCCCACCCAACGCCACACTCCTTATTCAACGTGACAAGACTGGACACTCTCTTACGCAGCTCCTCGCCTTTCACAAGGCACCCCACGAATTCAAGATGCGAGCCCACCCACGACCACCCCGCCGTGATCTGCTCGCGCTTCACATACGCCGCAGCTCCGCCTGCAGCAACGGCAGCGCCGGCTCCTGCCAGAGCGGCGAGCTTGCCCCATTTCTGCCACGCTGGAACGTTTGCTGCTGCTGAAGATGCCGGTGCTGGGAGAGCAGAAACGGGTTCTTTCTTGACCTTCCCATTCTTGTCAACCTCGCTTGTGGCCTTCGTCCCCCAAATCGCTCCCGTCAGCCCGGAGAGCTGCGAAATGGCTTGTGAAGCGGTGTTATAGTGGCCCTCTGCGCCATGGGCTACTACACCTGGAGAGATTCCGAGGTAAGGTGTGTCAAAGGCAAGTACGCCGGAGATATAGGGGAACATGAGGGAGTTCATGGCGGGATCTGTCTTTTCTTGGGGGTTGGTGGGGGTTTGGGAAGATGATGAGGGGTGGGATGGGATTGTTAGATCAGATATTATGGCAAGTAATGTGTCGGCGGCGACGATGCCACCCATCGAGTGCCCGATGAGAATTGTGTGGACGGAGGGGTCGACTGTGGGAGAGAGGGTGGAGGAGGATACCTCAATGTCGATTACTTTCTCTAGGAGCCTGGAGGAAGTGTTAGCTTTGGTTTCATAGAAGCAAAAGAGCAATGATAAAGTTATGCCAGTCAAGCTCTCGAGTATCATGGATATCTCAACCCAATGCCAATGAACCAAGCTCAATTGAAGGTTTGGGAAGTTGGAACATTGGTTCTCTAAGTTCTCATTGCCTCGGTCCATTCGTTATTGACTCGAGAGAATGTGTATCCACCTACCAATCTCGAAATCTGCTCACACACTCCGTCAGGTCTCCCCTCGTTTCGAACTTGGGGTATACGATGGCGCGGACATCGACTTTGGGCAAGGCATGGCTGACCAGAGCTCGAAGGTGCTCTGGGAAGCCTCCGAATGTATCGTCTCCTCCCTGAGCATTATTAGCACTTATATCATCATTGGAAGCTAAATTTAGTATGGGGGACAGTACCTTGAAGCCATGGATAAAGCACAAAAGAAGCGTCTTCTTCATGGTGGTTGGGTCATAGTGTTCTGTGGTTGTGAAACTGTAACCTTAGCCTGGTAGTGTACTTCGTATCTTATCGAGCTTGTCGTTGTTACTTACAGGACAGTAGTAGTCAGGTGGGTGTCTAGCCCAGAACGTACGTTTATCGCGCATCACCTGCTTCTTGAATAAATCCGTGCGCGAACTCCCACTGTCGTAAACATTCAGAGAAACTCGAAAGAAAGACCAGAGCGAATTGCTCTCACACCCCTAAATCATGTCTTCTAAACCCGACAATCAGATCTCCAAGACCCCGTACCTGGAACGGGCGGGCAAAGCCATTCATCCCCTCTCTTCATACCTCCTCCGACTTATGGCTCTAAAGCGCTCGAATCTCTGTCTCAGCGCCGATGTCTCTACCACGAATCAACTTCTCAACCTTGCAGCTGCCATAGGCCCTTCAATTGTCGTCCTCAAGACTCATTACGATCTAATCAGCAACTGGGACTATAATCCAACCACAGGAACTGGCGCACGACTCGCGCGCATAGCCCGCCGCCATGGCTTCCTTATTTTCGAAGACCGCAAATTCGGCGACATTGGCAACACCGTGCAATTACAATACACGGAAGGTACGGCAAAGATTATCGAATGGTCTCACATCACAAATGTGAACATGATCCCCGGAAAAGCTGCTGTGGACGCCCTCGCAGACGCAGCGGTGCGCTGGAGGGAACGCAAGCGGTATGAGGTCAAGACCGACATCACAGTAGGGACTCCGCGGCCAGAAAGCGTGGAATCTGATGAGGAGGCAGATACCATGACGCCTATGCCGGAGGAGAGCAGCCTCACGGCAGCCAATACGGGACGAAAGGCCAGCATTGTGTCAATTACGACGGTGTCACAGCATTTCGAGCCTGCGAACTCACCGCGGTCGTACGAAGGTGTCGGAGAGGAGAACGATGCTTTCCAGGGAATCGAGGAGGCGCCTATGGAGCGGGGACTGCTGATTCTGGCGCAGATGAGTTCAAAGGGGAATTTCATGACAAAGGAGTACACGGATGCTTGTGTGGAGAGCGCGAGGGAACATAAGAATTTCGTAATGGGCTTTATCTCCCAGGCGACTTTGAATACGCAAAAGGACGACACTTTCATTAGTATGACACCTGGGTGCCAACTACCCCCCGAGACAGAGGATGATGATGCTGAAGTGCAAGGAGATGGGAAGGGGCAACAGTACAACACACCGCAGAAGATTGTAGGTCTGATGGGGAACGATATTGTGATTGTGGGACGGGGAATCATCAAAGCTGGGGATCCAGTTCGGGAAGCGGAAAGATACAGGAAGAAGGCATGGGAAGCGTATGAGGAGAGAGTTGCTGCTTGAAACAAACTGCTTTTGGGTAATGGGAGCTTTGGAGTTGCTGGACTTGAGATGTGGCACTGGGATGGGCGAGGGCGCGAATACCATAGAAGGACAAAAATGGTCTTATTTTCCTCGGGGGACATCATAGAACTTCATTTCAATAGGGGCTGGAGAGCTTAGGTTCATAGATGTGTTCGAACCTGGATCTAAAACTAGAAGAGTCGCTTATCCCCCTTTTTTTTGAATAGTTTAGGGATTTACCATACTCTTTCAACTCCTTCTATGTGTGACTCGGCCATCTGGAGTATCTCTATTGCTAACATGAAATCGGCGCTTTGTTTTGCGGCCATAATGGGTCGATAGTCTGCTGATGAGAAGGAAGATAAATGGAAGAACCGCTTGATACATACGAGTTCTCTATAATTTTATATCACAAACAAGAGCGGCTGAGGATCTTCAAAGTAGACTGACGAGATGCAAATGTTTAGTCTCCTACTTAGTTACTGTAATGGACGTCTGAATAATAATGAATGGTCGCTTCGCGTAGCTTCTCGAATCAGGATAGGGTGGTGCACCTTAGCCTCTTGGAAAACTGCAACCCGAGTACCTATTGTTTTGTACGTATAAATACGTACTTGGTAAGGATTCGCATGACGAACCACTCATAATGAGTCTTGAGGGTTAATAGGCAGTCATCTGCATTTACGGTAACGCAGCTACTAGTGCTCTAACGCAGGTTACAATATCATCTTGCTGAGGCGACAAATACCCCCTCTTGACATTCGAACCACATCGACATTTCAACGTTCTTTTCTTTCGGCACCTTTCTGTCATTGTGCCTGTTTCAATACCCTCATTTACTCGCTGTCCTCTAGCCACTGGAAGAGAGTGTGATCCTGACCTACGGCCAGGCCGTTCCCGACTCAAGGAATCTTACATACCTTGGCAAGGCAGCTTGTTGAACCTCACTCATTCTTTTCATTTCCAACGCACTATTTTACATTCTCTGTCCGAGTTACTGCACAAGCTCTCAACTCCAACTCTTCAACTACTCGCACCCTCCTTGTGGATATTCAATATGGCAACCCCCGATAACATTGTGAGGAAACAAAGCACGCTCAGCACCAAAGGCATACATATACTGACCTCATACTTCAGTTAGCTCAAAAGCGAGAGAAGTCCCCCAGACCCCTGGGATTGACGGGCATGGCAGTCTTCGGATTTCTGAATTTGGTGACGAGTAGCAAGAACGTAGAAAGCGATTCTTCGGTATCAAGTTGGAGATCCAAAAATCGTTCTCACTATCGACGATATCCGGATGCGAGAACGAAGAGCAACTACCAACCACCACCGATTGCTCCTACTTCTATGAAAAGAGAACGCCCCCTCACTCCTACTCCTCGGAATAGGGAATCGCTCCATGTCCATGATCAGGAACAGTCGCTTCTACTCAGACTGCCTCCGGCGGTACTTGATTTGATTTTTGAGTATGCTATTGGGAATCGACTCGTCCATATTGTGAGACTGGGTGATCGACTCGGCCATACGAGCTGCCAAGTTGGCATCCCCAATCGTCACGAGGAGTGCTACAACCGACAATGTCGAGGCCTCAAACTACCTACTGGCCGTTATATCAAGCCCGACCATGCCCATGAGGATTTCATCCCTCTTCTTCAAACATGTCGGAAAATGTCAGTCTTTTCTCCCTCTTTCTAGTAACTCACCCACAACTAAACGAAATAGCTACACATCCGCAATCACCATCCTCTACACCAGCACCATCTTCGACTTTGACAGCATGGAATCCCTCGTCACGCTCTCTGCCGTCATCATCCCACATCGCTTCGACAGTATCCATCACATCTCCCTGGATTTCCGCTTCAACACCTCCAAGCAATTCACCGAAGGCACTCCATCCAACGACTGGCTTCGCTGGGAACGCCTCTGGCGTATCATCGGTAGCATGAAATCTCTAGATGCGCTCTGGGCGAGGATTGAGTGGCACAAGGAGGATGTGGGATTGGTCAAGGAGAGAATTTGGCTGGATGAGTTGATCCAGGTGAAGAGGTTGAGGACTTTTGAGGTCGAGTTGACGCCGCTGAAAAGTCATGAGAAGATTGTTGATGAGGGGTTTCGGAGGGTGCATGGGGAATGGGAGTTTGTGGTTAGGAGGAGGGCGGAGTGAGTCGGAATAAGCAAGAGTCTAAGGACGTTGGTTCTTATTCATGTTTATGCTAGACAGTCATAAACCCATTTTGATTCCAAGGCACATCCTACTTGTCTGGATATCGGTGTTGCTCTCTAGATCCTTCATCTGTATGATGCTCCGAGGAATCTAGGACTCTTTCGCGTTGATGAAAACCAAATTTCCAAGCTGTTCTCGACATTTCATGTTGACCACCATAGGCTCCACCCATCTCAAGTCTTTCAAGCTATCGGTGTCATTTTTTCCACCCTCTCGATGACATACATGCACATTTATAGACGAAAGTAATCGGAATTCAGGAAAAAGACTCGCACGTGAAACAAATCTACGACTTGTGGGGATAGATGATGATTAGATCTTGGGTTTGAAGAATGGAGAGGGGATAGTGAGTAGATGAGAGGATTGATTGTGCACCAATGCTTGTTTGTCTGGTGCTATAAGAGCAATTTTCAGAACGATGAATGAGTGAGCGATGAATATAGAAATGAAAGATGTCCGTCAGGCAACCAGCGAAGATGAAGAAGGCGTGGAATATTCTGGGGAGAGAGAGAGAGGTGTATGTGTGTGTATATCTAGGTACGTTATATATGTATAAAAGAAAGAAAGAAAGAAAGAAAGAAAGGAAATCCCATTTTTATCAACGAGTAAATGAAACCAGACTACACCTAGCCATTACCATCAGAGAGATAAGGAAGCATATCTAAGTTGCATATACGATATTGAGTTAGTGATAAGAGTATAGCAAGGATGTGAGAATTTTTAGAAACATCGATTATCACTCCTTTGAATTATCAGACTCAACCGTACGTAGCTCTATATCTTATATATTTCCCACAGGAGCTGTCCACCTCGTATTCATTTAGCACCTACGTACGAATTACCTAGTTGAAGCTACAACAAGTAAATCTCATACACACCTACCTACTCTTGACTCATCCAATATAGCAGGAAAAGAGATAAAGAATAGTATACTGAGACTCTCCCTCTCCCACTGTGTGCCGAGTTTGTTCCATATGGCTAGCTATTGTATGTGGAAAGGAGAATATGTCTTTTCGGGGGTTATTTATTTATTTATTATACGGTTATAGATATTATTATTAGGGCCAGCTATTTTACCTTTTAAATGAAGAGTAGACCGTTACTGGAGAATCGCTACTAGATTGTATTAGCCAGGAGATTGGGAGGGGAGAGAAGAGAAGGGGTGGGCTTTCAGGCTTGAAGGTCAGAGGCGGGGATATATGTGTGTACCTGGATATTGAGGCCGAATGGTGGCACATTGCCGAGAACCCGTGACATCAACTTGTAGACCATATATAGGGGTAAAGGGGTAAAACGTATGGCACGATTTGAACGCATGTTGTGAAAGTAATGACGGAAGAGCTATGTGAGAAGTGAACAGTGATTTCATTATCTGGCTGTCCTGCAGATCTATCGCTGGCTATCTATAATTTCCCCAACCTATCGCCATCATTCTGGCTAACACGCGCTCCTATTTCAAGGCTCCACTCCAGGGGCTTGAATCAGCGTATGTTCCCAGAGGAATTGGAAAAATGCAGCGAGAAAAAAATACACAAGGTAGTCGAGCGTTCCTAGCTTCGAGCAATACCTCCCAAACACCTAGCCATGCAATGGTATATCAACGTTGTTCAGCCTCGAGCACGCTGCAGAAAAACAATGGGAAAACGCCTAGTGATGCATACACGCGAACCTCTGTCCTGGGCTCGTCTGATTTTAAAACGGAAAAGAAAATGCTCTATTTTCTTTTCTTCCACGCCAGAAGCAATGATCGTCTGAGTTCTTAGGAAAGCGTAGGAAACGGCCGGCAAATTAAGAGTTGAAATTCGGTTGACGGAGAACCGGCCATGGTTGGTAGGGAGGATGATTATAATCAGGCACAACACCTGGTCGAAAGTCGTTCCTCTTTCCTAATGGCTGATGATACATGTGATCGGTGTTGATCGAGTAACCTTGCATTGATGCAGACGGTGGCGGATAGAGAAGAGTATTGACATGTCGGATAGGCTTATATGGCGACGATCGCTGTTGGTAGAATATCGAAGGCGAGGAATGGCTAGGGAAGTTGGCTGATATTGGGGATGACCCATAAGAGAGAAGTTCTTGAACAGAGTGAGGACTGTGACGACGAGAGGGTGTTGAGTACCCACTCGTATTATGCGGTCCATTTGGTGTTAGCATAGGAGCTGGTGGAGTCCAGGTTGAAGGAGTCGTAGGGTAGACAGATGACATGGCTCGTCCACTCAACGGGGGCAGAACAGGAGCGTTGTGCGACAGGCTGGTGGGTGCACTGTATCCATTGCTCATTGGCTGGCTGGTCGAAATTGTCAAATCGGGAACAGGAAGTCGACGAGCCTCTGTTCTCATTGATGGAATGGATGTATACTGCACGGGGTCTGTCTGAGGTCTCGTGGTCCGTTTTGGCGCAGGTTCTTCGGTCTCTCCGTCATACGTTCGCTTGCGAGAATATCCCCTGTATTCAAGTTCCGGTAGATTTGAAAGTGGCAGTGAGATAGGAGGCAGAGAATTGCTGGCAGGCCAATGTCCGTGCATAAATGACGTCGACGGTGGTAGGTAAAGATTCATCGGAGGGGAACTTTGAGTCGAGGGTGGCGACGGCAGATTTGGGTGAAGAGAAGACATTCCTTGCGACGAAACAACAACAGGAGCCTCTGCTGCTCTGTTGCAGTAATTTCTGATGTTCTTCAACTTCTCATGCCATTCCGCCCATTGCTCACTTGATGCCAAGAGACTGTACCGCATATTGCTCAAGAATTCAACCTCCATGACATGAATTTCACCGACAGAAATGCCCGAGACCTCTGCCCAAGTCTTATTTGTGTATGTGTTATCATCAAGGACTGTAGTTGGATTAGCACGGTATTTTGGAAAGCTACACGAGGATCTTACATTTATTTCCCAACATCAACGCCACGGTCAGAAGCCTGTACTCGCTACCGCTATTTCCCTTCACAGCAGGATTGCTTGTCTTCAGTCGGTAAATGAACAAGAGTGCAAGTATGATGACATTATCGGTGACCTGTGTTGTTGAAAGAATCGTGACAACCCATTTCCGAAAACCACTCGACGGAAGTGCCTCCTTCTCTAGTCTCTTCACTGTAGCTAGCGGTGGCAGCTCTCTTTCCGCCTTATGAAGGATATCGGTAGATTCAAACCAGAAAAGGCAGGTAATCTAGGAACGGTTAATAAACATGCCCACGTGTCAGTCCATTAGAGCATACCTGAGCTGCAAACTCAGCTAGGCTTCCACCAGTTGAGCTGATAGATTTCGGAATCTGTAAATTTGGTCGGATCGTGTCACTTGTGCTTTTCCTCTGAGACGGTTCTTCGTATGATAGATAGCTTGTTCTGGCAGCAGGTCCAGGGCTTGGCGGTTGTGAAATAATGGGCTGAGACCCTTGCATTTCTTTTCGTAGCGTCGAAGCTGAAGCTGGAGGAGGTTGTACTATGGACATATATTGTCTTGAGTCTGCGACAGGACCATTCCTATACGTCCCACTATAACTGCTTCGAGGAGTATCTACGGCGAGATACTCTGAATTTCGACTCGCCGAGTAAGTATTGTTATACGTAGAGTTTTGGTATGCGGTTGCCATGTCGTCTGTTGGAGGTGTTCGAAGACCTTCTCTGATGGGTGCTGCGAGGAAGGTGGGATCTGGGTGTGGGAGCGAATATGAACCAAGATCCTTCCGCCGGCCGATGTTGTATGCGTGGTGTACGGAAGGCAGAAGAAAATCGAGAGGGGCAGGCCTTTCTGCAGTTCGATACATGGAGATTGATCTTTGAGGTGGACTTCTTTTCGAGGTGGGAGAGTGCTATTGTTGTAGGGACTGCAAGCCGTGGTGAATGTACAACCAGTAGTCAAGGCTCCTCACGGTTGGAACAATCGCAGGCCCAGAGCTTCCAGAACGCCAAATTATCCTCCCTGAATCCTTTGCGAGGTTCTTCGCTTGACATCGACAACTGTTACCGCAAAGCCATAGAGGAATGGACCGAAACTCGTAGATGTACTAGTTCGATCTGGAGGATGGTTGGTTTCGGGAAGTGCTGGGAGGAAATGGCGAGCAAAGAATGACACAGATAGATCACAGGTAAAAGACGTGAATGGCAAGGCGGCAGAAGTTGAGGAAAGTCCTTGATGCTATGAAAGTGAACGAGAAGTAAGTGAATAATAATTAAAGGTATCTAAGAAGATGAGTATGGAAGCTCGAATGGTCGACTAAGCCCAAACCGGAGGCAGTAGGGCAGAACACACTAGTTGGGGTAGGTTGGGTACAAGGGATGGGATAGGATGGGATGGGAAGAGGAGGAATGACGGCTATGAAAAATTGGTATGGTTCCAGACAGGAGACATAAAATAGATCAAAAAAAAAATGAAATAATAATGTTGTAAAGAGTGGAGGCTGATCTCAAAGAAGTCATTCAAGGTCCCGGTTGATGTCACAGGCCGTCGATGGGACAATGACCAGTAGGCGTTGGGCTTGCTCACAGGGATGATCACAGACCCTGACCAGTCTTGTATTTTGGGTGAAGTGGAGTACGGGAATTATGGATTATGGATTATGGATTATAGATTATATTATTATTATTATTGGATTTATTATGGAAAGACGCCTGCTTATGCCTACGAACTGAAAGCCAGCAAGAGACAATGACGCGTGAGAGGTCAAAAGGGGTTGGTTGGTGTATTAGGTACAGTAAGTAAGTACTGTAAGGTTATGGGAAGGTGAAGGTTGTAAAAAGATATGGGTAGGGGGGCGCGGCCAGGCGTTGCGTATAGCTAGGGTAGTGGTAGTGGTACTACTAACACGAAAAGGGCCCCATATATGAATGAGTATTTCGTATTTACAGTAATCATGAACCGTACAAACCGTGACCGTACCATGGAAGTATAGTGTAGTGGCGAGACAAATGTGTGCGTGTGCGTGTGTTGTGAGAGAACCCGTTGCTAGGAAACGGGAAAGGGAATAGAGGCAAAGCAAAGCAAAGCAAAGCAAATATTATTTGTTGCCGCGTGGTGGTGGTATCAAAGGACGACCAGTTTTCAATAATATCACTCTCCCAGGATCCCCCAATGTCTCTTCCCACGCCACGCTAGAGGTGAGGAGCGCGACAGCAGTCGCGTTTGGTGCTGGCATCAAATATTCTTGATATCGAAACACCCGCATCCTTGCTAGTCAATGCCCCTATCTATTTGCGGTTCGCACTTTTGCCCAGCAACCCCTCTCCCCCCCTCCCTCAGCCCAGCCCATCCATTCCGGTTCTCAGGAAGCTGTTTCTAGCCCAGTAACTGTATGGCCTCGTCTTTGCCATGCCATGCCTCATAATATCATCCGTCCGCATCGTCCTCCCCCCGACTCACCAATCATCGGCCACGTCCGACCATGGGAAATCCAACGCCGCGTGCCCTGCGGATGAGCGCAACGCAAAACTCATATCGAAGCAGTGCCACTCAGCACTGCCAGGCAGGCAAGCATGATTTGAATGGGAATAATAATGGGACGGATGTGATAAACACGCAGGATGCTAGTAGGAAGCAAAGACACCAGGCATGGTATTATCTGGCTCCGCGACAAGGAAGGCAAAACGAGATGTAAGGTGAGGGACTTTGGATCAGACGGGGCAACTCGTTGGCGTTCCAGTCGCAGAGTAGTGCAATCTCTGGTGGAGCGTGTGGAAGGGAAAGGCAAGATTATTGAGAAATGGATGCGCGTTCAGTTTAGAAAGCCCTTGGGTTGGGGAACGGGTCTTGTCCGCTCCTGGACTACTGTAACTCACAGGCGGTTGGCCTGCTGGGATTTGGGTGGAGGGGAGGGGGTGGCAGCCTTGGAGGGGAGGAAGAGAGAGAGAGAGAGCTAAGGGAGAACACACTACTACAGGTACACTGTACTGTTCATTGACACCGACTACAGTACTACTAACTACTAACTACCTCCTTCACTCCTGGGATACGGACAAGGACAACGGATATGTATGCAGGCAGGACAAGGCAAGGCAGATCCAATGGACTGCCAGCGAATCGCAACGGCACTTGCTTCCCTTTTTCCTCCCGCTGGCCTTCCTTTCTTCTTGTCTCCTAGGATTCTTGGGTGAGCTGGCTTGACGAGGCTCGCTCTCATGATCCCATTATTATTTCCCTCAGCAAGCTTGGCCGGGAGCCTGGCTCGCGTTCTGGCGCACAGAAGAGCGTTGCATGATGGCTCGCAGGGTGGTGTAGCGGCCGCCGAAGCAATTCCGCTTTCTCAGCTCTTTCCCGGACGATCATTGGCCTGTAACGGTGAGAGCTGAGTTTCTGCTAGGATTAGCCTTCGGTGGGTGGTATTATTGACACAAATTTGATGATATCTCAGCGCGGTTTGACTACAGTACAAACGTACTCTGGTACTGTAGTTACGATGGAATTTGCTTGGTTGGTGTCTGGATCCGGATCTGGAATTTCCTTGACTATCTGTGTCGGTTCCACCACAAGCACTAAATAGAAAACACGGTCACGAATCACGAAGAAACGGACCATTTCGGTAGGTCCACCAGCGGATGGATTAGAATGCATCTAGATGTGGAGGATGCACTCTCCTGAAGTTTTTCGGATCCTCGGGCTGCGGTGCTATGTACTGTACGCCCTAACCTTCGGGAGCGATGGAGCATTAGGGGATTTCTGTCAGGCTGCAGAGGACATATTGCCTCTGGCTGATCACAGTGGAGGCATTTCATTGCACCAAAGCCAAGGTCTCCAAACACAGACTCACTTACCCATCAGTACAGTACTGTAATGTGAATGATGAGGCAAGCTCACGATCGAGCCCTAGAGTGTCTCTCGTCCTGTGAAGCATCGGCAAAGCAAGTTTCCTTATTCACACTTGAAAACGTAATCAAAAGTTCGTATCCCGCATGTATCCTGTATCCTGTACAGTATCCTGTACGTCGTACGCGTCAGAGTGATATTTACAAAATCAGGCTGGGCCATATGCTTGCTGATGATACATCATGAAAGGCAACCACTTTCACTTTACGAATCTATGGCTTGCCCCTCAGCCAATTATGGGTACATACTACAAGGAAGAGAATTTTCGAAGGATGACGATCTTCGTGAACGCCCTCTTCCATGACTCCTGACTTTCCAGAGTGCGGCCGGAGAATGAAGCCTAGTTCCGTGGAGGGTTGGTGTTGAGGTGCAGTAAGTTGCAGGACGGATGACTTGATCATGGAGAGTGAGGAGAGTGAGGTGCTAAGAGCTTGTGAGTTCTAGGAGTGGCTGTGGCTGCAATCATTGCGTTTGCTGATACAATCTCTGCTTGGGAGAGAATCGGTTCTCATGCCCTTGTTTCGGCTTTGGGGTGGAGTTTTTCAAACTTAGCCGTCGGACAGTCTGTAGGTGAAAGTGCAGGCTAACAAGCATGGTCCAAGCGATGTCTTCGATGATCGGTGGTTGAGGACATTCGCGGTGCAGCCAATCCAAATCAAGCGACGAATCGTTTGGTGTTTCGACTTCTTCCGGCTCGTCGCGGATAATTCGTAATACTTCGTACCGACTACTGTACAGTAATAATGGCTGCATCGACGAAGAGCTGGTGGACTAGGCAACTCGTGATATTGGGGTTCTATTTGCAGGCCTGCATTACTGTACTGTAAGAAGTGGAGAAAGAGGAGTCCCCCCTTTCGACGACGAAGGGCTAGAGCCTAGAAGCGCCATTTGGTGGGGGGAAAAGAAGAGGGGGAAGGAAGAAAGTCAAACGAAGGCCAGGAAAAGATGAAGAAGACTTCATTCATTATTCTCTTCTTCCTTCCATATGCCTTAGACACTTACGTCACAGTCCCCTCCATTATTACTTATTTATTTACTCACTCTTGCTATGGTAATCGGTATTATATTAAATATCATTAGACGAAGGAAGCCTGGCACGGCCAAAGTCTCATACTACTTAGTCGTCAAGCGCCAGGCTGAAGATCTAGGGCGGTACAGTACAGTACTTCAGTACGACCTACCGAATCCTTTTGTCCTCGGACTGCGGAGACCAAGGCTGTCAAGCTCCAGAACTGAAGGTATGATTGATGATGCAGCAGGAGTAGTTGAATGGTCGGCAGATAATCTTGCTCTCTCTGCTGATGTATTACAATACTTGGATCTTGGCACGCTTGTCCAATAGTACGAGCCGTGATTGATAAACATGGGCGAGTGATGCAGGCGCCACGCTGTTGGTTTGACCAGGCAAAAGGCATACAAGACATTACTTGTACCGTTCGAAAGTTTTTACGACGCTTTCGGCCTCAATTTCCATTCACGCGGTAGTGGGGGGGACCAGTAGTCAGTAGTCAGTGTTGGCATTTCATTGGGTTGTGGAGATCGCCGACGCCTTCTGATAGAACCGCAAATAATGATGGGGGGAGGGGGGAGGTTTTTTTCTTTTTTCTTTTTCTTTTCTTATGGCTGCTACCCTCAAAACTCCCTCCTGATCATCAGTCATTTAATCAAAAGTCAAGATTCGGGCCCAAATAACCACTTAAAGTAGCTTTTGCAGGACGCTTGAGACGGAATGGAAGTCATGATACATGCGAAGTTTTCATATTTTCATCAAAGTTATCCTCATTTACGAGTCATTCATCTGCAGCTCTTTGACTCCTACTATGGCTTCCTGTCACTCCGAACTGAAGAATTCGAAGATATCAAAGACATGAATAATTGTTAGACTTACCACAGAGTACCTTTGTATCAATCATACTGCAGACAGTAATTAAATATTGCCATCCCAGCAGCGCCAAAGAAAGTTAGCGCCGATGCTGGAAGGGCGGTGAGACATGGGTGTGTTTATATCACTACAGAAGCACCCATTTAGCAAGTGCGATTCTGCTTCCTCCTCCGCCGTCTTGCTCCCTTTCCTGCACAACGCCGGTTGTCTGAGTCAGAGAAGGAGGTCCAATACATGTAATGTGACATGCTCCCTGGTGATGTTGGCATGGAGCGCGACAGTGCCGTGCAGTACTTCCTACAGCATCGTGCCGCGTTATCGCGAGAGTTCATGCCCTGATTGATTGCGTTGTTGATGATGCTTACTCGGTCGTCCTGGAGGTCTGGAGGTCTGGAGGTCTGGAGATGGGAAGGATGTCTCCGCCTATGCCGTTGGCTCGGGACCATTGAGAGGTAGGGCAGCTCCATTCTCATTCGTTATCCAATTCAGGTGTACCAATCCTCAGACCAGCTCATCATACGACCTTTCCCAAGGCCTCACATTCCACCTTAGTACAGTTAGTTGCACTAAAACCGGAGTACTTCGTATGATACTTCGTACTGTATAGACAGTATAGTACAGTACTCACTCAGCTCGCTTGTGGCGCCCAGGGGAGACGGAGATGGGAGATGGAGACTCAAACCTTCAAAATCCTGGAACAAGAGTTTTCAGGAGGCTCGTCCCTTGTCATTGGGAAAGCCACAGCAAGACGCGTGCCTCCGATCCTCCCTGCTTGTGTCCTTTCTCGGCCACAGTACTGTACGTAGTGGGGAATACGGCGCAGCACAGTTTCCATAGCGCCAATATTCAAATTCCAAGCGGTTTCGTGTCCAGCTGGAAGCATACGAAGCATACGAACTACGACTACGACCGACAAAATACAGTACAGTACTGTATTATTATGGGTCCAGCCCCCGGAGACATAGAATGATTCACCAGGTTGATTTCGGCTGCGCTTGCTGCTTGATACAAGATCTTCAAAATCTTCCTCAAATAAACCACCACCCCGGCCGGGGTCAGATCAAACGCTTAATGAAATCCGAATCCCCTTCCAATAATTTCAATACGAGATTGCCTTCCTTCGTTCCACGTATCACGATGTTACGGTGCTAGATCAGGGCGAGACTGGTTCCAGATCTAAAGTCTTGTTTTGCCATCTGGTCGAAGTTTGGTTCTATCTATGTACGAAGTGTGGACTGCTGTGTGGCAAAGGAGTCCATGAGCTGTACAGTAGTATGTAGACTATGATACTCCCGCAGTAGTAGCGTGTAGAGTACAGTAGTAGGCATCGCCGAGCCACAAACGCCGACACTTATACTAGCGTGTGGGATGAGGAAACAGGTTGAGGATCCAAGCTAGAGGGTCAAGACCTCGGAGACAATTCTTTTTCCAGGGATACTGACTGTATTATTATATCATGCACAGAGAGGAATGCAAAATTTTGACTGCTCAACAATCATCTTAGTCATCTTGGACACTTGCGGCCGACACTTGCAGCTTCAGGAGAAAGGAAGCGAGAAATTGCCGGGCGGAAATACTGTAAGGATGGGGGGTTGTTGTCCGGCCATTCTCACCTCGCCAAGCATGCATCCCATCTCCCTCCTGAATTAGTTCACGGTAACTTTCATCATGAGCACCGAGAATGACAAGTGTCACAACATACTACTGTACTATGCACTGAAAATAAGGATTTCAAGATCAGAACTTCTGCTCCACTTCTACGCTCCAGACAGAATCAGTCGGCTAGGCCGCCGGGAAGGATGACTAATGTTAGAGCTCCCGACAACATCATATGTCCCTCGAGCTTCCCTCCCCGGCAAAGTCCTCCATCCTCATGAGAATTCTCACCATACCTCAACATGTTGAGACTTTCTCCAATCAACAGACTGGGTGTCCACACTTCGGTCATGCGATCTTCGTGTCGGTACGCCGTTCCAGAATACGAAGAAGGTAAGGTAAGGGGACGTTAGGGAAACACAAACTCATATCAAATACGTGATTCCGATCCCCCTAATCAATCGACGTTGTATGCAGCCTATGGTTCTGCAATGCCTGGTTCCAAGTGTCCAAGGGTCTCTACCTCGTCAAATATCAACACCAAACTTGCTATTCGTTAGAAAGTAATGGACTCAGACCTGCGTTTTCATCATCCCTCGCCGAACTCGTAAACGACGTTTCGCCATTGTGTTACATGACAACAGGTTATGTCCTCTTGACGATCTACTTTACCGAGTTGGTGAGGCTTTTTCTCATCTTGTTTTCTCATGTCTGTTTCGCTGGAATTTCCGTACAAGCCACTTTCCATGTCGTACATCCAGACAACATTGATTCACTCTTCATTCCAGTGATTACATCTCCCTGGGTCGATCATTTACTTTCTTTCATCACGAGCATCACAACTTCGAGCCCATCTGGTCGGATACATACCCCAAATCTTGACAAATATTTCAAAGCCCCATCTTGTTGTTCCATTTATCAAATGCAAAGTCCTGCGCATTCAAATATTTTGCGGTTGAAACATGCAAGGCGCGACAACCTGCTTCCTCGTTGTTAAATTTGATAGCAGCATTACCCGGGACATGTCTAGCCACAACATGCAGCAACGTCCATCTGTTGGGGGATAGAGAAATCGTCCTCATAGCTGTCTGGAGCTGGACGGCCCTAAAGGGCATTGCCTCCCGGATCATGCAGCTGGAAAAGTATTGATTCCTCATCAAAGCAATGCCATAGGTCTGCCTTCCATTTTCTCGGACAACCTTGAAGGAGGGTGCAAAATAAAATCCCCTCATCTCAGCCTTGGTCAAGGTCGGGATTGATGAAAGGATACACCTTTTTGATCTGAATATCCCGAAAGAAGGCGTAGATCTCCACACAAAAACAACATCGTGATATGTTGAAGTTTCTCCCCGTGGTTCCGGCACGCTCACCCATTCAAGTAGAGCACCTTCAAGCAACGGACCTGATTTGGCGGTTATTACTTACCTATGTATATACAAATAGGAATCGGATTGAGAACACAAGTTTGATTTCACCCAGCCGAGGTATATGTTAGAGCGAGAAATACTAAAGGCTCAATCAAGGGCAGGTAACAATAGACTTGAACCAATTTTATCTTCTCACTTGATTGAAACTTCCTCGCTATCATTCTGTTCTTTGCTGGTTACTTTTCACACTGGCACATAAATAGCGGCGGCTCGATGTTTCCAATAAATCATGCTGAGATATGTATGAAGAGGAGAACCTTACATATAGCGAAATACATGGAAAGTAATTGGATATCTCGAAAATACACCAGATGAAATATGCCACGTGGGGGAGGGCCTTCACGTGCCAGGTCCATGTCCAAAAATACTTCGACGCTAAACCTTGGTTTCGGGGGAAACGATGATTCGCCAAGCCTTGGTACGGAACTTGTTTGTTTGGAGGTATCCCTTTTCACGACCAACCTCACCTCACGCACTTACTCCTTCCACGCTCCCTTGAGTCCTTCCAGCCGTAACTCTGATAGCAGGAGCTTTTCAGTCGCTACCTCCTACCTCCTCTATCATCTCAATTACTACCTGCAAACACACCATTCATCCTCGAATCGCAGGATATCTACAAACCTCGGGGGATGAGGAGAGGCTCCGCCACATCCACCTTGAATATCAATTTAATTTAAACATCGATACGAAGTACACGGATATTCAGACTTTTGCGCAAACGATTAGACAAGGATATCACAATGGGTTTTGGGGATTTCCAGACGCTATGCGAACAGGCTGCGATTCCGCTTTGCGCGGTGGTGGGCAAGATCACTCATATTGCTGGCTCGCATGGAACAGAGGCGGATTGCTACGCACGGAATATCGAGCTGGCCAACACGATCATCTTCCAGGGAGCCGCATCTTTCATGCACATCGTCGCCCTGATCATGACCGTGATCATGATCTTGCACGTCCGCAGTAAATTTACCGCAGTTGGTATGTGCCCCGCTAAGGATATGATATTGGGGATCAATGAATGGGACGCTGATTACTTTGAATAGGCCGCAAGGAAATCACATTCTTCTTCTACATCTATATGATGCTGACCTTTGCATCTCTCATCCTCGATTCAGGAGTCGTCCCGCCCGGAAGCAATATTTACCCATATTTCGCAGCTGCGCAAAATGGCCTTGCATCAGCGCTTTGCGTCTGCCTGCTAGTCAACGGATTCGTAGGGTTCCAATTATACGAAGACGGGACCAGATTATCAGTTTGGTTGCTGCGAGTGGTCAGCCTTGCATTCTTCACCATCACGTTTTTAGTTTCGCTAGCTACCTTCAAGTCCTGGGCAGGTTTGGGTCCCACCAAAACCATTGGGCTGTTCGTTGTGCTGTATCTTGTTTCCGGGCTAGCGTTAGTGATTTACGCTGTTATGCAAGTCATTCTGGTGGTCAATACCCTGCATGACCGATGGCCTCTTGGAGATTTGATATTTGGGGCTTTCTTCTTGATTATCGGACAGGTTATTCTTTATGTGTTCAGCACCACGATCTGCAATGCCGTTCAGCATTACCTTGACGGCCTTTTCTTTGCTACAATTTGCAATCTTTTGGCTGTCATGATGGTCTACAAGGTATGCTCTACCTAAGACCCCCCCCCCCCAAAAGGGTGAAATTCTAATGATTTGACAGTACTGGGACTCCATCACCCGCGAAGATCTTGAATTCTCCGTAGGCACTAAGCAAAACAACTGGGAGGTCAAGGAGCTTCTTCCGGAAGAAGACCGCCGGACAACTATCTACCAAGACGACCACCCTTCCAATACGATGTACCACCATCCCAACCAAGCACGAAACTCGAACTATGGTGGCTTTGGATATTGAAAGTCATAACCTCTTTGTTTGACGAGTGCTTAAGTAGGAGAAGGAGCTTGGAAATGAAATTCGGGGTATATCACTTTGTTTGCATAGCGTAGGCTTTGGTTTTGGTTCTATTTTTGCTGCATGGCGTACGCTTGGACGATGAACTACTGTTCTTGTAATGTGGATAGGGTACGGCGTTGGATAGGGAATCCTATGGTGACTGGCAATCGGCGTTTGCATTGCCGCTTAAGACTGGCATATGCGCAGATAGGCCTCAAAAACGAATCAACTCATGTTCCTCTCTCATATTGGCACCAATCCGCATCATGGGAAGAGCTTTAAATAAAGTTTTCCAATCAGAGTATTAATGCACTGCATTCACGAAGTTAGGAGAATTTCAGTATCCAAATTCAGGGGAAGAAAATAGACGGGGATCAAGCGAACCTCTGCGAAGCGAGAAAGGCACGTTTGATAGACTGGATATTTGACTGAAAATGCACGAGGCTATGTACAATAATCTTTTATCTTAACAGCTCCATGGGTCCAGCCATCAAAATTTCACAGTGGTGACTGATTCCCATTTACAAATCTAGCCAACCCGTGCTCGGGACACGACCGAATAAGCAGACAGCAAATGGCTATCGAACAGCGTCTGAGAAACCGAATATCTACAATCTCGCCTTGCCATCTCCTCTCCACCTAGCCTCAAATGCAATCATCTCCGCAGCTCGCTCGCCAATAGCCAAAACAGTCAACATGGGATTGATCGAAGGCATCGTAGGGAAAACACCCGCATCAGCGATCCTGACGCCCTTGAGGCCTCTGATTCTCAGCTCCGGGTCCACAACAGCCAGATCATCACTTGCAGCACCCATCTTGGTGGTTCCAGCAGGATGATAGACGGTATGAGCGACTCTGCGTCCGTACTCGGACAGCTCCTCGTCCGTCTGGATCTTCGGGCCGGGAGCGACTTCCTTGGTGAGCCACTTCGAGAATGGTTCCTGCTTGGCGACCTCACGCGCGGCTTTCAGACCGGCGACGATGGTGGCTGCGTCGTAGCCTTCGGGGTCGGTGAAGTATTGGAAGTCGAGCGCGGGCTTGACGGTTGGGTCGGCGGAGGTCAGGTAGATCCGTCCGCGTGAGCGAGGGCGGGGGATATTGGGTGTCATGCAGAAGGCGTTCAGCGGAGCCTCGTAACCTAGACGGGCCGTATTGAGGCAGAAGGGGATTTGGTAGCAGTGCATCATGATGTCAGCAATGGTGCCATCTGGGATGCGTTTCGGGTTGAGCGCTGGGTCTGTGTTGGAGACTGCGGCATCCTTGATCTCGCGGCGGAGGAAGATGCCAGCATCTGAGTCCATGGTGGTTTGAGGAGGGATGGGAGCGTTGAGTTCCCACATGATGATAGATTCAGGGTGGTCGATGAGGTTCTCGCCTACACCGGGGAGGTTGTGGATTACGGGAATGGAGAGGTCTTCAAGTTGCTTCTGGGGTCCAATTCCAGAAAGGAGGAGCAGGCGGCAGGTGTCTACTGCACCAGCGCAGATGATGGTTTCGGTGCGTGGGGTCAGCGTGTACTTGGTACCCGATTTGAGTGTGATATTCACGCCTGTGACGGTTTTGTTTGAAACATTGACCTTGCTGACCCAGGCATTGGTGAGGACAGTGAGATTGGGTCTGTTCTCATCGCCTCGGAGGATGGGGTGGATGTATGCTACGGAAGCAGAGCTTCGGCGTCCGTCGTCTGGATTGTATGCAATTGAAAAGAATCCAACTCCTTGCTGCAAGCTGCCGGTCTCGCGGATCTCCTTGTTGAAGTCGCGGATGACAGGAATATCGAGGGCAGTCGAGCAGGACTCGATCCAGTCCTTGCAGACTTGGTTACGATGGCGCGGATGGACTGGTTGGATTTGGTTACGAAGGTTATCAATCATTCGCATCATGGTCTTGAAGTCCCAGCCTGTGCAACCCAAGCTTTGCCATATTTGCATATCGTAATCGAAGGGTCTAAAGGAGATCAAGGTATTGTGCGAAGAGCAGCCTCCAAGAACCTTTGCTCGGGAATGCCTGATGTGCGAATTACCTGGAGATCTGTCAGTAAGTCATAAGAGGAACTGGGGAAGAAGGCTTACCGTTGGGCTGCTCCACAGTTCCATAATCATAGTCGAGGTCACCCCCTAGAAGTGTAAGCCACTCCTTCAGCTGCAAGACCTTCTCGTTGTCAAAGTCGCTTGGGCCAGCCTCGATCAGGAGGATTTTTTTGCTTGGGAGGTATTCGGATAATCTGCTTGCAATCACACAGCCAGCTGTGCCCCCACCGACAATGACATAGTCAAAGTCCTTGGCTTGGGAAGCAGACAGAAAATCGGTAGTCATGGTGGGAATAAAAATGCTCAATATCGAGATTTAGAATTCCTGTGAAATAGGAATATATATGCAGCAGACAAGCTCCAGGCTGATATCTCTTTGGTAATCTTCCTTCTTAGCTCTTATCAGCAGATAAGGATAAGCAGATGGAGGTCGTCTGGGGTAGAGTTTCCTGCAGGATCCACAATAATAATGGAGGTAATAATTATTGTATTCGGAAGATCGGGTTGGATTGAGCTGACAGATAAGATGTCCGAGTCAAGAGAAGACAACACAAAGGCAGTGATGGGAGAGAAGGAGGAACGAGGAGGATGTGGAAAAATTTGACTGAAGATAATGATGATACGAGAAACAACCCAGCATGCGGGCTTATTCAGAAGCTGAGGTGGCTAAATTAAATGCCATGCAACGGACTACTGTCTTAGGTCCTGCGATCCAAACTGGAGATAGCTACCTAGCAACTAGCAGCGGACGGGCTCTGGGGTTTGAAAAATCAATGTCAAAGTTTTACCTCTAAGTCATCTAGTGCATGATGCAAAGCCGGCCGTCATGACTCGATTGTCCAATCTGCTGCGGGCATAAGAAGAATATCTAGCCTTACGGGCTACATCATATACCGACGCGGCCCCCCCACCACTCGGCCCTAAGCTATTAGCAAACTCAAGTACCAAAGTATGGCAAAACTGTTCGGGGGAGGAGAAGATTTCCGTTTCTTCCCTTCTTCCCTTTTCCCCACTCGTTTCCTTATCCGTAGGTGTGGAGCTTGCGGTCTGCCCGAATCATCCCAACCTCCCAGCCCGCCCGTATTATAATAATATTATTACTGCACAGGACTTCGTACTGGACAGTACACTACTAGGTATCTGATAAAGATTGCGTGATGTTTGTTTGAGGTTCGACTTTTCTTCCTTGTTAGGCTCCACAATCCGTAAAGCCGACAGAGTTCCGGCCCGCATACGTAGTTAGTGATACTCCCCTCCAAGGGTCATCACATCTTCTAGATACTGCTGCAGGATCAACCTCCACGCCTCTTGCCAGTGAAGAATTGTACGATACGATACCCCGACAGAGAATCAGACCCATCATGGTCTCCTACGCGGTCCAACAGCTTTACTACGAAGGCAAAGAGCAATGCGCCACATCGGGCCAAACTTTCAAGGCATTTGACCCCTCCACTGCCAAAACTCTGGCAGATGTTCAAATTGCTTCCCAATCCGATATCGACTCTGCGATAGCTTCAGCAAGAAAGGCCTTTCCTTCATGGTCTCAAACTCCTCCCATTGTCCGCGCGCGTATTCTTCTCAAAGCTGTCGAACTCCTCCGCTCTCGTAACGATGAAATTGCACAAGTAGAAACTCACGATACTGGAAAGGCATTTTCGGAAACCAGCACAGTAGACGTGGTTACCGGTGCTGATGTGTTGGAATACTTTGCCAACTTAGTGGCAAGCGGGGGACTCAATGGCGAAACGACACAATTGAGACCAGATGCGTGGATTTATACCAAGAAGGAAGCTCTAGGAGTCTGTGCTGGCATAGGCGCTTGGAACTATCCGATACAAATAGCCTTGTGGAAATCTGCACCGTGTCTTGCTGCTGGAAACTGTATGGTCTACAAACCTTCAGAAGTTACACCACTCCATGGTCAGATATTAGCCAAGATTTTTACTGAAGCAGGAGTGCCTCCAGGAGTCTTCAATATTGTACATGGAGATGGAGCGGTCGGAGGATACCTGACCTCCCACCCTGAAATCTCAAAAGTTAGCTTTACTGGCCAAGTATCGACCGGACAAAAGGTAGCAGCCTCAGCAGCTGGGGGAATGAAATATGTTACCATGGAACTTGGAGGAAAGAGTCCATGCATCATCCTTCCTGACGCTGAGATTGAACATGCGGTGGATGGGGCTATGATGGCAAACTTCTACTCCACTGGCCAAGTCTGCACAAATGGTACTAGAGTTTTTGTGCCTAGGACTTTGAAGGCCGCTTTCGAGAAGAGATTACTCGAGAAAGTACAACATATCCGCTCACTCGAGCCAATGGACCTCAACAGCAACTTCGGGCCCCTAGTTTCGGAAATTCATTACAAAAAGGTGCTTGGTTATATTCGGTACGGCATCGAGACCGACAAAGCCAAACTTCTCCACGGAGGTTATACAAAACCCACTCAAATCCCAAAAGGCTATGAGAATGGCTTCTGGGTACAACCCACTGTCTTCACGGACTGTACAGATAACATGAAGATCACGACTGAAGAAATATTCGGCCCTGTTCTCTGCATACTCCCCTACGACACCGTAGACGAAGTTATTGCCCGTGCAAATAACACGAAGATGGGACTTGCAGCGGGTGTCTTTGGCAAGGATTTGAACAGGTGTCATGAAGTGATCAGTAAGTTGGAAGCGGGGATTACGTGGATAAATACATGGGGGGAGAGCCCAGCAGAGATGAGTGTTGGAGGATGGAAGTTGAGTGGTGTCGGCGTGGAGAATGGACGGAGGGGGTTGAATGCGTGGGTTAGGGAGAAGAGTACGCTTGTTGAGGGGAGTGGAATTGTGGGAACTGTGTTTGCAAAACTGTAAATTCATTACAGAGTTCTTAGTTGTATGCGTCTAAGCTGGGCTTGTAGATACCCAAGTTATTTTGAGGCTTGCTGCTTAGGTATAATATGAGATCGAAATTAATATCGAAATAAGAATGACTTGTAAACCAGAGTGTATTTTCATTTTCTATTCTTCAAGCAAAGCGGAACAGATAATGCTTACTATGTACTTTAAAAGGTTAATAAGATAAAGAGTTGATACTGTAGCCTATTGGTGACTGGTCACTCTCCTGGGGACACGAGTCTCCACGCTAAGTGCTAACCGAGATACTCAAATACGAAGTACAGCTTGGTCGCAACCTCTCCTCCGTCTTTTGAACAACATCTACTACAAGTCACATAGATCTCGATTTGATTTCAACAACGCCAGACAATGTGGTTAATACATGTATAGTTGAATTATTGGGATGCGCACAGATAGTCAGTGCTATCTTGCAAAGTCTATGTTCTTTGTTTTCTGCTTTACGATTGTTGGTAAATCGATATGGTGGGTCACGTGACACTGGTCACGGGTTCGGCCACGGACCGCCGCCGAACTCCTATTTATATAGAACACATCTCCCATAG
>QYAL01000131.1:50751-83870 GCA_003988805.1 Ploettnerulaceae sp. D365
AACTCAATCTCTCGTCTCCTACCCAATTGAACCAATTGAACACCAATCAACAACACCAAGGCTAACTCGGAAGTACCATGGAAATAGGTACTACCGACAACGATATTTTCCATTATTGATTCCAGGGCCGAGCAGTTGGTTTTTTTCAGAGCGTCAGTCTCTACAAATGACTATTGAACTGAAGTATGTCTGACTTGTTACTTTTTTATTTTTTTGAAAATTGTTGGCTATAAAAGAGAAGATGATTTCATTTGTTGCGGAGTTCAACGATCCCACCTCTAGGAGCGAGTGCATCTCGAGTACATCATAATATAGGTGGCCACCTTGAGAAAAGATCACAGGTTATGCATGACTTGGGCCTCGCCTCGTTGGATCTCCCACACATATGAAACTCAATGGCAGCAATTATTACGGCGTTGTATAACTCGACTTCATGCGGCTCCCTCTGATACAGAACGAGAAATGCAGCAAGAATCTCAGAGTTGCCAACAGCTGCAACGTCTCACCGATACAGAAAGAGGCAAAAAAGACGGGAAGAGGAAGATGCCTTGCGCAACTCTCACCATCAGAGCGATCTACTCAGAACCAAATCTTGGTCAGAGTAAATATGTCTCCTCGGTCCTTGAACCTTTCTTTACCATACTGACTAGCAGGAAATAGAGAAGACCCGACTTCATATGTTTATCTGTTGTGTAGTCCACTCGTCGGGGAGATTGAGCTGGTTACTGGGTCTTGTGAATTTCCGCCTTACAGGAGGTATGAAGAAAAACTTACTTTTCTTGAAAGGCAATTTTCCAATCGACGAATTCCTCTTTGACGACGCTGACAAAATTCCACATGTCCTGCCTGGTCGAGAAAGACACCATGGCATCGTTCTTGGTTGGAAAGTACCTAGAAATGCACACCAGTCCACTTGCCGAGTTGTACTGAACGTTAACAACATTGTCAATATCGATTTCAAAGTCAAGGTACTGGTTGCAATGGGTCTGTTGACCGTAACGAGGCAGAAATCGATGGTCAACCCGAATAAGTTGAGTTGTCAATCTTGACGGGCGCTTCGGCCAGAAAGTTCCCTCTCCATCCTGTCGGACATGAATAGTCTTTACACCAAACTTGACCGGTCTCCCAGGTGTGTACAAGCCGCAGGACTATACCTGGTAGCTGATAGAGCCCTCCAATATGGCAAGATCGATGGTCGGGCTCGGAATGATCACTCCTAACATCTTCTGGGAGGGCACTGCTATGGCTGAGGATGCGAGGGTTGTGGCATGGGATGGTCGGTGGTCTTTCAAGGATACGTCGTCTGCGTCAGAGTCCTCGTCGTTTGAGGGACCGTATTCTGAGCGGGAAGAATCGTCAAGAATATACTCTTCGGGTGCGAATTCATCTTGTGAGTCTTCTTGAGGAGAAACAATCTAGCAGCGTAAGCTGTGAGGCAGGGCTCAGATCAATGGAGCTATTATCCTCTTCATTACCTGAACCGTATTCATCATCCGAGCCATCTTCATTATCTGGAGCATCTTCATTTCGGATAAGAGGCGACGTTTCAACCTTGTGTCGCTTTTCCGTAGGCCCGTCTTTGTCCGAAGTCGAGGTATCGCGAGAAGCCTGTCCGTGTTGGAGGTCAAGGCCAAGTCGAATTTTCAGGCGAGTGATGAATTTGTTCTGCACCACAACATCCTAGTAAATTTAATCGAGACATTCGGCTTCCCACGCAATGAGGTCCTGCAAACCGTCAATTTCTCTCACCTCTGCTGTTGTTTGCTGCTTGTTAGCGAATGTGTATCTGGCAAATTCTAGGAAGGATAAGGTAGAAACCGTTTCATGGTTTTGACAAGAGCTTATAGTTGATATTGACAAGTGTCTAGAGAGGTACATTAAAAACATATTTCCAAAAGATAGAATTAAAAGATCATTCTGCGTACTAAAATTTTTGGGGGTTGCCAAGTGCAGAAGTTGAATCCGGAGATCGACGATATGGGGAGCCTGCCTTCAACGTAGGCAAATGGTCCGAAAATCATGAGATTTCTTGGTACAGAAAGCACAAGCCAAAGCTACTTGCAGAAAGTACAGTCAAAGAGCTTTAGATCGCTTCGAACCAGGAGTAAATCTGATACACTACTAGAGAGTGTTTATGAGATACGTGAAACTACAAGGTCAGAGGCTTTAAGACGCCCCAAGTCTCAACAACGGGGTCGGAATCGCACTTCTTACTAGCATCAACACGTGAGCACTGTTAAATATGGCATGAACAGTCTACAAAGTTGAATTAATAGTCTAGCGAAGCGGGGAGATCGAAGTAAACAAACGACGAATGACTGGAAAGGGGCAATATGTCACATGACCTGGGGCGAGAATTGGTTCTTGAGAGGTTTGAACGAATTATCCAGCTCATAGTGTATGACAATGAAAGACGGAGTGTTTTTGATGTGTTATACTATCTAGCTTTTCTTTGGTTCCGCAAATATTTGTCCCTTGCCGGCTCTCTGACTTCATATGCCATTTCCGCCATGTCCAGACCATCTGCCGGTATATTTAGAGGATAGTATTATGTACTAATGACAGAGAATACATCCATGATAAGCTTCTGAAAATTTTTCATTCCTCTCATTGGGTAAGGAAAAAGTAGGGCAACTGCTTCTACAGTACATCGGTCTACTTAAAACAGAAGCATCAGATACCTATTTTACTAGAAATCATACACGCTATCTTGAAAATATAAGACGGACTGCGATATCAATCTCTCTATTCATATATCTACAATAAATCATACAACCTAGGCTCAGTAATAGGTTCATGACAGAAAGGTATTTCCTTCGAGGTTCAAGATTGGAAATATTTAGCCCAAGGTACCAAGAGTGCAAAGGCTGGATTGTTAAGGGGAAACGAAAGAGAATCGTCTCGAGGGGAATACTTTTGATATAGTAGTGGCCATAAATACATTTCATGGATCTGCAATGGGAATGTAAAAGTTGAGTTATAGTAGTTTCTTTCCCAATTTTCTCCCAAAGTGAGACTCACAGTAACTCAATTGCATGTATAAAATCCACCAAAGCCAAAGGACTTAGAGAGAACGCCCATTCATTGTGATCTTGTTTCCTCGCAGAGAATTTCCATCTAGCAGCTTGCAGGCAGTACAGAAGCTTCTTCTTCAAAGAAACAATACCATTACATTCTCTCTGTCTCTCCCATCTTCACTTTCCCATTGGCTTTCTCTATATCAGTTCTCTCATCCTCCATTCCCCTAGGCACCACCTTCTTCTCATCTGCTATAATGAAATTACAAGTATACTCCTTACCCTTTTGGCTATTCTCAAGTTCCATACTTTGATTCTCGTAGTTAACTAGACCACCCACCTGTTATGCTCCAAGTATCTTTATCTCAATCAACACTTCTCAATCAAGCTTCACGCATTGTTCAGCTGCATCTTCGCGGAGTATTGTCAAGTTTCAGATAATTGGAAGTTTCGAAATTAACCATCTTCTTTCCCTGTAGCAGATTTCGAGAAATTCGAGTAGAGATCTTCCTGCGCCCGTCCTTAGAGGATCGCTCTCCATAGCTGCGTAAGTAAGCTCTAGAGAGACGTTATGTATGTGTGGCTGCTGTTGTTGAATTCATATGAGGAAGAAATTAAAACTTTGCTTGTTGGAAAAATATGAGCACTCACCTCCGGTATGGAAATAAAATTATATTATACCAAGAAACCCGCAAAAGAGGACCTGTCAAAAGAGAATTTCGATCTTGTAACCAATCATGCAAGGATAATTCTTTTGTTGGGGTCCCAATACTTTGGATTCTAATGTCTCCTGAGTCCTATGACGTGACGTTGAAGTGTTGTGTATAGATTTCAGTTTATACCGCAAAATTCCGAAATGCCAGTACAGTACAGTAAGTAGTAGTACTTCATGAGGCTGCAACGATGGTGGCGAAAACATTGTTTCAGTGTCATCACTTTGGCCTTGGGCATGTTCGAGACCTCGTCGTCACTCCTTGTATTATTTAATAGAGAGGAGAGGGAGACACCGCATCATGTCAACTGCCTCGATTAGAATGATGGAATAGATTGATGGCAAAGCATCTTATTGCTTCTAATCCGTTAACAGTCAAAACCCTCATGCAGATGGTATCTTATTCTCTCCATGTTCACTTCATCCATAAACGCCCGTGAATATGCAAAGCTTCAATGGCACATCATGAGAATCCTGCCTCGAGTTCCCTTACGCCATGCACCATTCCATGCAATGCAACAATGTAGAAAAACCATCACCCCTGTCATACCTGATTATGTACCGCAGAATTAATCGAGAAGTGGCTATGAACAATGGAAACCATCATCATAGGAATATGCCAACCCATTTGTCCTTGCCCTTAACGTCACACTCACAATCCGCAACGGCACACGCCAGACCCTTGGCTCTCTTGGAGCCACCCTGTTTTGATTGTTCGTTGAAACCATGCTTGGCACGGTGCTGGAAGCAGGTATCGCAGTAAACCTGTACTGCATTAGTGTCTAGATGAAGAATATTGTACCAACTACTTACGTGACCGCACTCCTTAACAACCCAGAATGGATGCTCTTCTCTCTCTTTCTTCGTTGGGGCCCTTCCGGACTTTTTAACGGGGGGCTCCACAATATCGTTGTTTTGGACGAGTTCCTCCTCACAGCTTGGACACACAATAATATCATCTTCGGTCGGAGAGCGCGTGAAGCCAGGTTTGGCGGGTGGTGGGGCAATATGCTCAGGCTTTCGATCTGCGAAGGCAGCATTTTGATAGTTAAGTCCATTCGGCATTTGCTGCACCTGCACCTGCACATGATGCATCAAGTGTATTTGATCCATGAGGTCTTGTTGCAGTGCTCGAAATCCCAGTCCAGGTCCGAATCCACTAGCTCTATCAATCCTATTGGGACCAATCACGATGCCACCTATATCGTGAGGTTCATCCGGAAATCCTATATGAAATGCGGGTCGATGGCGGGCTGGAAGGAATAGAGATGGAGATTCAGCTCGAAGTCCAGCAGCAGGAACTGGTCGTGGTGGACGGGGAAGCGGGAGTTGTCGTTGTATTGCACCAGTGATAATGACATCCTGATCTGCGCTATCATCCGTAAGATCTATCAAGTCACTTAAATTCAACCCATCGCTTCGTCCAAGGTGAGGAGGTCTCGATGATCGGCTTCGAGGCGGGGCATGCTGTGGCGGGACAGACACCTCGTCGGAGTCCTCAGTAAGATCGATGATGGTCTGGGAAGCTCTGTGTTCTAGTCGAGGTCTGTAGTTAGATTGTGATCTGTCTGTCATCTCTTCAGAGGCTCGCTGGAGATATGTGTTGTGGGGGTGTGAGGTTCGTCGCCGCTCGGGATTTAAGTTGGGAGGAGGTGTATATTGAGAGTCGGAGAAGAAGTCTGCATCTTCCATAAATCTAGCAGGTGGAGGTCCCATAACAATGCCAGGTGGAGGTGAAAATGTCTCTGAACGCGACATATCTAAGAACGCTCTCTGTGGTGTAAAAATGTTAGCATTATTTCCTCACTCGACTCTGTAGATGTGTGGCTGCCCACCTTACGGCCCCGGGGTTCACGCTGCCACTCGTCCATCAGGTCGTAGATTTTGTCTGTATGCTCAGGAAAGTATACCAGAGCTACTGGCTATCTCTGGTTTCTTGCTTATGGTTCGCTCGTCGTAGCGGCCCATGAATGGGAGGGGCGATTATTGTCGGTTCGTTGGAAGTTCATGAGTTCACTACTACGTACAAAGTAGTGGGCTTGACTTGTGAGCGGCCGCGCATATCATTAGTCAGCACCAAGTCTCCACAGCCTCTCGCAATTTACTTCCTAAGTGAATGGGATTTGTATTATTCAAATGTAGTCATGGTATTCATGCTTTGGCTAGAGCCGCGTTCCCTCAGGGCATCATATACATGCATCCTGCAGCCATATCAAAGACACCTCCCTCTTTTATTAAACAATACCCTCGAAACACCAAGAGGTTACTTTGCCCCTCGATGAGACGAGGGACAAGGCGTGGAGCGCCGTCTTCTTTCAAGAAGCTTCTTACCCTTCTTTATTAGCATTTCCGGTGGCACTCGGTGATTCCCAAAATGAATACTTCCAAATACAAGATTCAAAGCTACAGGACTCTTTCAGCCAAGATTTACGAGAATGACTGATCCTTCCAATGGTGACTCTGATTTGAAGAAAGATTCCAAAATCTCAAGCTGCGAATGCCTGTCTAGAGTGTCAATATAATGCGAAGTATTTTATCCTATCTCTAGTTGAGACGGCAGTGACTGGACTTTACAAACCTAAGTGATTGACGGTATGCGTGGCATTTTGTCCATTCATTATCGGTAGCTTTGCTCTCTGTGTGAGCCTTTTAGAATTACATGCAAGGAAGACTGTCCAGATGCTTTTATTGAATGCCCTAGTTCAAATTCAAAACTCCGTCGCCCAGATTCTCTCACCCAAGTACTGTTACAATACTATCACCATTGATGGTGATAAGACTCTTGGCCTCCGGCCCCCATGCGAGAGCAGTTGCGGGCACAGCCGTGCTGATAACATCTGACCATGACTTGGACGATTTGGTATACTGAGAAATGGTGAGGCCGCCTGGTCCTGCAGCAGCTAAGAACTGGCCCGTGTAGTCCCATCGAATGCTAACAACTTGTCCTCCAATCTCCAGAGTCTTGGCTTTTGCAGCCTCACCCTCCTTCCGTAGGTCAAAAATTACCACACTGTTGGAGCCCTTTGCCACAGCTGCGAACCAGATACCATTCTCAGAGAAAGCAAGATCCTGGACTGGTCCTCCTAATTCGTAGTTCGCAGCACTTTCTCCCGTCTTGACATGGAACAATTTGATTTGACCGTCAGCACCACCAGCTGCAAAGAGGTGGCCATCAGGATGGAATGCAGCAACGGTGAGTCCTATTGAGAAGTTAGATCCAAAAGCTTAGAAAATTACCGAGAAAATTCTTACCTGAATCTGTGTAGACTTGCGTGACGGCCTTCCCACCGGGCAAGTCGTAGAAAACGAAGCTTTTGTCAACACCAACGGATGCAAGTATATCCCCGCTCGGGTGCAAAGCCAGGCCATCGGCACTTCCTGCATGCGATGTGAAAGTTACAGCAGACTCGCCAAAAATCTTTATAGCCCCTGAAGCCGTTGAGACGATAGGTTGGTTTCCGTACCAGACAGCATCTGTGACAGCACTACCCGCCTTGAAAGACTCCTGAACCTTGTTCTCCGAGATAGAGTAGATACCAGCAATACCTTCAGACCCACCAATAATGACTAGCTGGCCAGCCTCATCAAGGGCGAGTGAAGAAGCGTCTGAGTAGAGAGGTTCCGAGGCAATCGAAACGCCGAATTTTCCAATGGTCTCCGCATCCACCCACTCCTTTGGTACAGGTCGCTTTCGACGACTTTTAGAGAGCCTATTTAATTGTTAGATAAAGATTTTGGAGTTGATGAAACATATCGGATGCATACTTTTCTTGTGTAGCTTCAACTTTGGCCGCGAGCTCTTCCGGTAGACCCTGACTATCAATTTGCATAGCATCCCCTTTCTCTGTACTTCTAGCACCAATGGTGACCTTCGACAACGCGTCCCGAGCTTCGTCGCGCTCTCTTGACAGGCGGGCAATAACTCGAACGGCGGCATCGTGCTGGTATAGCGCGGTAGCTAGTTCTTGTCTCGTCTGCTGAAGCTGTTGTCGCAAGGTAAACGATTCGAGTGCTAGCGCATCCCATTCGTTCTGGAAGGTGGAGAGGAGAGAGGGAACTGAGGTGAGGGTAGGAGGTCGAGGGGTGACAATTTGGTTGGACTTGAGATCGATGAGATCCTCCACTTCCAGATCTTCTCCGTTAACAGGGTCCTTGTGGTTCTCTGAAATATATGCCTCAATTAACCGCTTCTCGTAAACATTGCCTAGGGACTGTCAATCTCGCGTTCTATGATACCAGTACTTCTATTCCTTACCTGATTTCGAGGAAGCAACTGGGTGCTGGGGAGCTTCTCCAGAAACTGCAGAGAGTAAGTAGTGTTTAGTAATAGTAAATTATACCTGCAAAGAGACTTACTTGAGCACAACATCTTGAATCACGTTGAATATCGATTTCTAGGCCTGGGCGCATCAACTCAGACAGATAAAGATCTTGAAAATAAATAGCGCTAGGCCATTTTGGTACTAGCGAGATCGCCCGAGATATCTTGAGTAGAACGAACAGTACTTCCTAGCGGTTACATATTCAGGCGACCACATTCCTGCTTCATTTTGATTCAAGTATTTACTTTTTATCCGTCCTTTAAATGTCCGGATTCGAGCTTCCACTCATTGGAAGTGTTCATTCACTGTCCACGGTCGAGCGTGCAGCTGTTCTGGATGCACTTTTTGAGCCTTGTAGTGCTCTACACACTCTCTCCATCGACCTTCTACATACTAGGAAGTTTGAATCCTATAACGATCTCATTGCTAGTGTGGGAGTTCAATTGACGGATTTGGCGGAAAGCCCTTCAACTAGTGACACAGAATGGCTGGATACTATTCTTGGAGCCCATCCGAGACTCGGGGCAAAGAAAGTCGATAGTGCTCAGTCGCAAGCAGAGCAAGCCCAGTTAAATACGGGTGGCGAAGAGGAGGCAAGAAAGCTCAAAGACCTGAACGATGATTATGAAAAAACGTTTCCAGGACTCAAATATGTGTATGGAAGCATCTGAAGCTATCAACTCATAGCCGTATTGACATTTCACAGCGTTTTTGTTAATGGCCGATCCCGCTCAGCCATTATGGAGAATATGAGATCGAGAATAGATCGTGGAGATATTAAGCAAGAGAGGGCAGAAGCTATCAAGGTAAGAGCTTTTCAAATTTTGACCGTTCCTGTAACCTGGCTCACATTCTATGAGGCGATGTGCGATATCGCGGCAGACCGTGCAGTCAAACTGCAGCAACCATGAACCATGATAATGCAATTGTTTCACTCCAGAAGCATCATTTACCAAATTTTGACCAGGACAATTTTGAGGACGTCAGTACCATGCCATACTACCCCTAATGCAGGATCTCAGAACACCCTCAGTCTTTCTCAGTTATGAAAAAGTATACATGCTATTCCATTGTTTACTCAATCTCTAATTTGGACGAAGAAGCTTTCGTCTTGCTGATCCTCCCTCAGCATCTCAACAATGCACTGTTCTGGTGGTGTTGGTGGACTGGCAGGCAAGTCTTGTGACGAGATCCCATCAAGTGTGTCTAAATAATCGACAAGAGCGTCATCCTCATTTCGCTCCCCCGTGGGATTCATAAAGTTGAAATCACTATAGATCTCTGGAGCTCTATCGTGGCCATTGCCATGCCAGTCCTCCTGAGTATCTTCATCTTCCAAGTCTTCCAAGTCAATGGCATCATAGTTGGAGAGGCCTAAGGGCGAAGGAGGAAGTGGTATCTCGAGACATCGAGGCTTCTGTATGACAATCTCTCTCAAGGACAGCCTCTCTCTTATCTTCTCTTGCTCCATGCGCATAAAGTCTCTTGCTGCGTCGATTCGTCTTCGAACCCGGTTCATGATGGCGGCCTTCCTCAAAAGGTTCTTGTCCAGTGCCCTGTTCTTTGTTCCCCATACGGGGATCTTGTTCATCCCACGGTTCACGATATTTGACGCGGGCTGAGAGAATGGACGACTGAGGCGTGATGTGATTAGGTGTAACCGTAGTCGTCTCTTCTTCCGTCCTTCATTTCCCTCCCCATCCACATCTGACAGAGCTCGTCGCCGCTTGAATGGTTGATTTGACGGAACGGCGGCTGATATTGGCCGGTCGAACGAGAACTTGAGAGAGGTACTCGCAGAGAAATTGAAGGCAAAAGTATCTTTGAAAGACTCTTGGTCCAGGAAGATGTGTACCATGCTCACGCTCACGCGTGGTTGAGTTTCGTAGGCTATATGATTCAAGTTCACCCCCGTCAATTGGGTGTTTTCATCTCCTCCACGAAGATCAGGACCTGGAGGCACTCGCTCATTTGGTGAGATGGAACGGGGTGGAAAGATGCAACTCTGGCAGTTATTGGTGTTGCTTTACAAGTGACCAGATAGTAGAAGGGAAGTAAGAGGAGAGGCGAAGACGAAGACGAGGCCGAAGTGTTTATAGAGCAGCGATCCGGTGGCCTAGGAGGGATTGGGACATGTCAGGCTCCATCTCCATGTTCCCAATCATCACATCCCGCACTACTGTACGAAGTGCTTTCTACCTATAATAATAATGTATTTACTGTAAGCTCCAACTGTACAACCTTGGATATTTGCGGGGAAACTGTTTTTTTCATCAGGGGGGCCTGTAGGCAGCCTACAGAACTGCAGGTGGAATTTAGCCACTCAGATCCCTGGTTTTTAGAGGAAAGATGAATGTCACGAGCACTTTTCTGTCCCTTCTGTTCCACGAACCTACGAGCTCCCTTTCTATTGGACCCATCAGGCTCTGTTGGCACGCACGAACAACAGACCCCGTGGCTACTTCAGCCTACGAGTTGCCATCACATTCACGACCACGACTAAGCTTCATTCCTCATCCAGGCAATGCGGAGCCCAAAATGATTGCTTTTTGCGACGAAGGTTTGGTGTTGTGCTTAAGGCTGATAATTGGCGCCCTCCCTGCAAATCGTCGTACCAAAATGCAAAATCCACTGGTTGAGATATAATAATAAGAATCGATAGGGTATCATTCCCGACTCCCACGAAGGGACCAAGTCAAAATTGCCCAAATCCCAGATACACGTAGATCGGTTCTAGACCCGAAGACCATCCCCTTGAAAAGGACCCCTCCCCTTGGTGGTCTTACAACTAGATGTGGGCTCGGGAGGGGACGGCTCGTCTTCTCAATAATGTGGAGGCGTTATAATTATTATTCGTCAAGGAGGCTTAAATTATTAATAATGAGGAATTCCGGCGGCTTCCGCCCTCCTGCCGAATTCAGTAGAGATTACACCCGCTAATGTGATATTTTTCAGGACGCATCCTACGTTGAGTCGTTTCAGTCAACACCCTACACATCGGACCACAAAGTGATTCGCTCCTCTTCTCTGTGGAGAACGGACAACAAGAGTGCCTTGTAATGAAAGTTCTCCACAAATCGAATGAAACGATAGCCTAACCACACGTATTGCTGACAAAAATAGCACTCTTCTGGAAACCTAGATATGTAGAAGAAACAGAACGAGAAGATAAGGGGTGGGACGAGGACTTCTGAACTTGGCAGCGCTTTTTTATTTCATAACTTTTGCGTCTAAACACTAATGGTCTTGAACACGTTGAAAGCCTCGCCAGTACCAACTAAGCAACCGGGTATCTGTGGATGGAAGTGCAGCTCCTTGACTTTCTCCATGTAGTGAACGAATAACAACTGTGGAGGTACTTCCGTCACACCACCGGTATCCTTACTCTCCTCGTCATCAAGCTCAACTGCCAGATCCCATAAGGTCATCGTATCATCACCAGCAGCAACTGCTACGATACTATCATCAGTAGGATGCCATTCCACGCTAGTAATTTGCTCCTTGTGAAAATTAAAACTCGCCACTGGGGTTGGTTTGGAGGATCCAGAAGACGTATTCGGCTTCCATTGACGTAAATCCCATACCGCCCAGACTCCATCGTCCGCTCCAGAGGCGAGTAAATGCGAGGTTTGGTGAGACCAGGACATGACATTAACGTCCGTGTTACTAACTTGGACGCTCAAAGCTGCAGTCTTGCTCTTGCTTCGGACATCCCATACCTTGATAGTACCGTCACTTGATGCGGAGGCAAAGACATTTCGCTCAGAGGGGCTCCATTGCAATTCCTCAATACTGCCGCTATGGCCAGTAAAAGGTCTCGAATCAGTCTCCCAGCGTTCTCCATCTGTTCTTGTAGTGACATATATCTTGCCATCATTGTCACCCGTGACGAGCTTGCTAGTGGACACTAGCGGAGACCAATCAACACCGTATCCCTCGGATTTGTGCATCTTAAGCGTTGATATAGGTTTATTTTGTTGCGGGGTTATTATGGTTCCAGGAGTGTCGAAGGAGGCGAGATGAGGAGTAACATCATGAATGAGAACCTGGCCAGCTTCAGTCATAGATGCAGTCAAAGTAGTGTGAGGTTTTGAGGAGTTCGACGCAGGTATTTGGTGAGCGCGTATCCGGTTTGTGGCAGATGTAAATGGAATTGATGCAGATTCGAGGATTGGGTCTGCATCCTCGTCGTCATCATCGGAGGAGTCGTCATCGTCCTGGTTCCGCTCCATCCTACTGAGACCACTGAACTTCATGACCATCAATTGGTTCTCTTTCGACCGTCTACTCTCTGCTTGTGTTCCTGCCACGGCATACATCGTAGCAGGGTATGTTTTCCGATTGTCTCCTAAGCTGTCTTTGACAATGTCAAAGGAAAGGCATGGCCATGGCGTGCTCAAGGCGTGCAGCATCTCATATGTCGAAAGATCTGGCGACAAAGTTTGGCCTGGTTCTAGTTTATTTCTGCCAACGATAAAGGTCTGCTGGTCTACGTCCATTGCTTCTATAGAAGAATTAGTATGATAATATAGCTTTGCGTAGTGCGTACTAACCAGCCTTCTCTTCAGCTTCCCTTTCCTCATCTGGCCTTCCATCAACTCCTGCTTCCAGAACCTCATCCTCACTCTCATATTCGTCCTCGAACTCATCCTCAAACTCCCCCACCTCATCCTCTAAATTCGACTTTTTCAGTCGTTCGCCCCCTTTTAATGGTACATCACCATGCTCATATTCTTCTGCTGGACGTTTCGCCATAATATCACGCTGTTCGGTATTTGAGTGTATCGTGTAGGTGGCTGTGTGAACGATTTAATAAATTTCTTATCGGAGGGGAGGGCCACAATCGTGCGCATCGCATCTCCAACTTTTTTTTTAAAATGTCCGGATAATCGTTAGTCCGTAACCTTAAATTTGAGTGCATCTACTCAACTTGCATTGGCTAGCATCTTGAAGCAACATCACGCATGTAGCCATCAAGATGCTGTATGAGCTCATTGCAATTGTAAGCATATTCTTACTGACCTGGGCTGAAGACATGATTTAACTAACACTCCGTAGGTCAGGCCGAACAATCTTGCGGAGGTCAAAGAGTGCGCAGGACTCCCCTTTCTCAATGGCCTCGGCTGACCTGAACATTAGAATTGCCCGCACAACTGGCTCCCTCATTCTAAAAAACGGTGGAACCATACGAGGTATTAGGAACTGGGGGGTATGGAGCCTGCCTAAGCGGACGCGGAAACATCAAGCGCAGTACAACGATGGGCACTACTTCATTATGAGATATGACGCCTCGAGCAAGATACAAGATGATGTGAGGAAGACTCTGGGGCTAGATCCACGGATGATCAAGTTTAGCTCAGTGAAGCTCGGGGATGGCACTCTGGAAAAATTGAGCCGGATCGGAGGAGAGATTCCTTGGGACACAAGAGAGGAATTTTGAGAGAGTGGAAACAGAAATGTACAACAGAACATTGCATGGCTAAAATGGGATATATTGTACGATGACATGTGGTTTGGAGTAAAATTCACAGAGTTGCACTTAAAGCTATTAGAGGTTGTTTTTGTTTCCATAAATCATAACATGCTCATGTGGAATCTAAAACCGTTCCTGTAAGACGCCGTTGTGCAGCCCGCTGAGCAATCAAGAATACCAAACCCTCTGAAGACCCTAGAAACGTTCTTAATACACCCTCTAATCCGTCTCCATCGTATCTGCAGTATCTCCTCGCTCCCTCTTGACGTATTCTACAAATTGGTCAATAACCCCCGGCCACGCACCATCTTCGCTCCAGAAGCTTAAAGTATCATCCTCCATCGTCTTCTCAAAGAAGTGTGCTGTCTGGTTCCACATATCCTTGTTGACACTTTTCGACCATTTTGTGTTGAGAAACTCAATCCATAGCTTGATCCAATTAGTGGTCGCTGTAGCCCAGTTCATGCCCGGAAAGCTAAAGAGAAGCGTCCAATAGACAATTGCGTTGTCTAGAGGCAAAGACTTCTGGCCCTTTTCCTTAGCACAGACGAAGACGTGTTTATAAACCTTCTTGAACAGGTCAATGTCCGTAGAAAGCTGTTTGATTCGGCCAGCAACATAAACTTTTTGCCTGGAGATTGTATCCGCGCTGTAAAGTATTAGCCCGTAACCATATTTGTATTGGTGTAAGGTTACCCTATCTTCTTCCATCCGTCAATGAAGCCTTCCCTCGACATCTCACCAAGCGCAGGAGCTTGAATGATTTCCAGAGGTACCAATAGTTCTGCGTTATCCAGATTGACACCTAGATCCTGGAGATATCTCATTGTCCCTTCAACACTAGCAGAGCCTTCTTCATCCGTCGATTCTAGGTACAGCCATTAGTCGAGCTTTGCAGACAATGTATATTGGGATCAACCAACCTCGGTATTTCTCGAATAGCTTAGACAAGGCCTCATCGCTCCTTGATGGTGGAATCGTCCCATTAGAAGCGAAGAAACTGTTCCATATATATCAGTAATCTATTCCTAATTAGAGTTTCCAGTGTTCACAGCAACCATCGTAGACAGGGTTAAGTCCACTTTGGAAAGTCCCTTCGAAGATGTACATTCTGTTTATTCTCAAGGGCCGCAGTAGACTTGGAATCTTCTACTCGGTGCTTTCACGCGTTCATATTTGAATATCCCGAAACTCCCAATTATGGCAAGAAGAAGTGTGACACATAGAAGCAACTTCGGAGAGTGTGCTCGTATAGTTGTTCGAAAGATGCATATCCTCGACCCAGTACCATACGCTCGCATTATGGAGGAGAAGATGCGTGTGTAAAAATACTGCTGCTCGTCGTGTTGTTTGATAAGGTGGGAAATGATCCATTGATTCGGAGGAAATAAGTGCAAGATCGGAATTAAATGTCTGCCTCGGAAGAACAGCTAACAGATTGCCGCTCTCTCCTATCGAAGTGAAATTCTGGTCTTACCTGTCGCAAGCTTGATCCAGCTTCCAATTCGTGGCCTTGAGCAACTACAAACGGTAAAGGTCAGCTCCATAGTTCTTCCCTTCTGTCGATCTGCCAGACTTACTTTGGTAGCTATTTTCTCGTTTGCGCCGGTGAAAGCAATAAACTGGGCTATCAAAGTGCGTTGTGTAGTCTTGGTCGTCATCTTGGTGGTTTCCTGCTGCCGCGCAGGCTGGGAATGAGGCTGTGGGATTGAAGAAACAAACCTGATCGCAGAGGAGGGGGAGGGGTGAAGGTCGCGCTTGGGAAGTCGAAGATCCATCGATAGCTTTCTTATCATTAGCGAGCGGCCGCCTAGACCAAACCAACAAGCAGAAAGGAGTAAGAAGGCACAAGCACTGTTGACGTTTGCTCGAGGTACATTCAAAGATGATAAATTACTAACTTTGGCCATATTCGCGAGATTGAAGCAGGCAGCAAAGTTGGGAAACAGTATGACTTCACCGCTCTACTCCTACGACGATATACCTATACAAGCGCTGAACAAAGAAGCAAACACTGGCAGAATGCCGCTACGCACCACGTAACATGCTGCAAGAACCAAATACAGTAGAATACTCATGGCCAAGTGAACCAAGCAAGAACTAATCTCCAAGAGGCATGCTCTCCAATTCCTCATGCAGCTGCCTCCAATTATCGGCTTGCATCTCGGAATATTTTACACGCTCTTGCGCCCAGTCCTGATTCCAACGACTAACATGAAATTGTGATTGTTGAAAGAACACAAGTTCATCTCGTATACACTCTTTAACGAAGACACCTCGAGCATGTTGTGACACAATCGACTCCTTGTCCTGCTTAATGTCAGAAACATCCTGCAATATGCAAATGTTGGGGCATACCTTGATGATAGCTTCAGTGACCTTTTCAATCTCACCTGGTTTCACTAATCCTTCCGGCTTTGCGCGGATAGTAACAAGCTTCGTTTCATTGTTTTGAATTCGTCGTTCCAGATACGAAATATTGTCTCTATCGTACCGATCACGACGGTCAAACATGTCTCTCATACTAACCAATGAATCGCGCTGTCTTTTCAAATCCTCCAATACTCCTTGGTCCCAAGCTTTGGCCTCATCTTCAAGGAGTGTCTGGCTGTTTGATAGATGTTTAGCTGTAGCGTTAAGTCCTTCATTTAGAAGCGGAACATCGTTGGTATCAGTGGCATAAGTATCTTCTGAAGAACTCATCAAGGACTGTAATGAGAGAGACAACCTTAGCTGATCTGCGGCCAAACCCTCATTACGTTTTGAAAGACGGTCCAAGAGATTGCATAAGTTAATGTATATCTCAGCTGACCGCCGGACACCAGTTCGTGTCCTATCAAAAAGGTCGTTCAATGTCGACGGCAAAGAGTCCTCCAGTCCAGGAGGAAGAGGTCTCCCAGTGAACTCCTCCTGGGCTGAGATTGTAGCTTGCTTACGCCATACAGCAAGCTCCTGATGCTAATTAGCTTGCACTTAGCTACATGACATTTAATTTGAGTATATGGAACTTACAGTTGGAACTGTTAGAAACATTATAACCAGTTGCTCTTGGCTCAAAACGGGATGTCTGACGAGAGCATTCGCGAAGCGTGCCAAGCCTCTCCTTCTTTTTTCGATAAAAGTACTATCGGCAGCAAGATGACTTCCATTCACTACTCACCATTAATAATGACTCGATTAGGATTGCATCTAGCTCGATAGGAGATCTGTGTCAACATCGGCACACAGGAGAGCACACCGACGACGCCTGTCAAATATTCTGGGGCAAGGAACAAGAACGACAAGTACTCAGGATGGGGATAACGGGATAAAGATCAGAGCTGACGTACCTCCTACTCTCTTGGGGGGGAGCAATGGTAATTGCCGGAATGGGAACCGCTTTTGCAGGCAGTCTAAAAGCCAGACAAAGTCGCTATATCTCCTTACAACTTTGCTTCCTCGTCGTGCACTTGCCACTTGATAATTGTGGTGCTGAAACATAAATATGCCTTCTTTCTCCGGAAGTAAGGTGATCACAACATTCTCTTCCACCCCGCTAGACGAGACCCTACCACCGCCAACAGATCTAATAGGTGCATTTGGAGTAAGGTGCTCACCCCTGCCACTAGGAGGCTCAAATCCATCCCGCCCAATTGCTGAATCATTCGAGGCGCGATATGATGCCCCGGAACTTCCGTCGTATGAACCCCAAATCCCTGCTGCTGGAGCAGAAGATGGATCATCGACTGGTTGATTTGAGACCCCATTCGGCCCTACAGTAGACGCTGTCGTGAAGTTGCTCGTTGTACGAACTGGTTCGCGATCTGCATTACTTGCCGGCCTCGGTATGCCATTCCGTTGTGGTGCTTCTTCATGATTATGACCTCTATGCATAGCAGGGCTTCCCCAAGGATCCGCATCTGGGAAATCGATCGAGTCTTTCCGCTTCGTATTTGGCTTCGGGGAAGATGCTACTACCGGGGCTGGAGGAGGCGTGACAGGCCGTTGGGGAGGCTTTGCGGCCAATTCTTGGACTCCTGGGATCGGACTGGAGAAGCTGGGTAGATTGGGTTCTGGTAAATCTGTGAAAGTATGAGCATGAGTTAAACAAGACTACGATAGGTCAGAAAGGCACTGACTCCTCCGTCTTTCATCAACACCGTCAAGTGTAATTTCTTCGTGCTCTTGTGCCAAACCAATCAAGGCGAGCAAAACATTGAATTCGTTCCTAGTGATATCCGAGAGCTGCCCTCCAGATGTAATGATGCTCACAATTTGGCTTTGCTCACTGGCGCCTATCTTACTAGAACTCAACACTTTGGTGATTCCAGCGACAGTAAGCTTTCCCCCGAAACCATCTCCACCTTTAACAAGATTATCGAAGTTGTCAATGTAGCTATCTGGAACCTCTCCGGCTGGAAGCAGATTCTTTACTAATTCGCCCCGTGCTGCTTTTTTCGGGGTAGGCAATCCCCATGGGGATGCGCCTGGAGCATTTTCATCGTCTGCGAATAAGGAGGTCTTCGAACCAGGAGCTGGACTGGGTTCGTCATCGAAGAGGGAGAGGCGGGACTTGGAGATGGGTGCTGGGCTGGCTTCGTCTGGCGAGGTTCCGAAGAGTGACATTGCGCCACGGTCGCAGACTCAACAGCTATCCTAGTAGAATATTTGCAGATGAAATACAGAGAGTATGACGATTGCAAAGATGCTATTGAGTCCATCAACAGATGATGGAGCTTGCGAGGCGAAGGTCCCCATTACAGTACCTCTAGCGTGAGCCAGATCCCTGCCTGCATGCTCCCCAAGCTCCTCGAGGCTGAAGTCTCCAAGCCAATGAATATAATACATGTAGAATAATTCAACCCAATTTTTAGCAGATTCGGTTAATATCATGTATTTCATCAGAAGATTTTTGGATTTGAAAAACCAAAAAATGTCATATGATCATCATGCACTTCAATTGAATCTCGTCCCTTTAACCAAATCGAGCCTCTTCCTCAAGTGTGATCCCAGATGTCTTTGACATGCCCAAGCTGTACCTTGAAGATCACCTAATAGTAGGTCTTTGAAAGTCTTCTTCGGAAGACGCTGCTGCTATTGTTGATAAACTCGGAGCTAATGTAAATGCACACGCACAATAAGCATCAGACTGTCTGCTACAATAGATATCACTCAGTCTCTTGGAAGTGGTTTTGTTCCAGAGCATCTCATAGTGACGATGAAACTTAAAACTCAAAACTCACATGGTCATTGTATTAATAGGGCGGAGAAGGATAAGAAAAGGAGCAGTGTCTAATAAGCCCTTGTGAATTGATCATGATCTGCCAGTGACATAACAAAGCAGCCTACCAACTACTAAGGACAACATGTTAGAAGTCAAGTCTCGAGCTAAGGGTTGCCTATAGCAGATAAAGGATTCGAAGGGTGTGCTAACAAGTACGGTAGACATGTATACACGTTAAAGGCATTGATTGAGAAGGCATTCTTAGAATCTGCATCCCAGTCTCCATCCTCCATTTTGCCCAGAGTCGCATAATATACTGAGGGAAAAGAACAAATCGATGACCAAGACTGTAATGGTAGGGCGGGAAAATAGAAGTCCCCGACCTACTACCTTTATTATATCTATTGTCGCATAATGAGACACCCCAACCAGATGGATTATCCCTTGAGGGGAGGAGGGAAGGTCTACAGTAAGTTGCCCAAACTAAGACAAAATAAAAGGCTCCGATAAGGAATCTTACTTGGAAGAGAACCACGTACTCGAGTAACAATACTTCGTAGAACTCAAGACAAGTCATCATCGACTCTTGCTAGATACTCGCTTACCCTAATGAATAGCAAACTCGTCCCAATTGGAGTATGCCACTCAGTATGCCATTCGGAAAAGGGAATAGTGCTGTGCTGGTGGGGAACAGCTTTGTACGTCGGAAGAATAGATCATCCGGAGCGAGGCCTTGACCATCCCATCTGCAGCTAGCCCAGCTCGGCACAGAAGCCAATCAAATATCCAGTCGGCCTCCCGCGCACACGAATATTCCCAAAAACCATCCACGAAGCACCAAACGCCCTTCACGACCAGAGACAACTTCAACCGCAGACGCAACCAGTCGACAAATCTCGCAATACACACAGTACGTACAATTGGCTTCGAACTCTTCGGTTTCTATAAAGTATGGGGGCACTGGTTCAGAGCACAAATGACTAATTTATCTTCTGGAAGTAGACCATCCAAAAGTTGTATCAATATGTCGCACGAATCCGTCTGGAACTCGCGCCCTCGCACCTACGGCAAAGGAGCTCGCGCTTGGTACGTTCTATACCTGGTATCTGGAATTGAAATGGTTGGAAGGAGACAAGGAAATCGAGTGGGCGAATATCTGTGAAGGAATGACAGCTAACAATATCGTAGCCGTGTTTGCACACACAAGGCTGGTTTGATCAGAAAGTACGGTCTTAACATTTGCAGACAATGCTTCCGTGAGAAAGCCGCAGATATTGGATTCGTCAAGGTATGCGATTGGAATCTCAGCTTACACAAATGAGAGGAACTACATGAGGACGCTTTTTTTTCTAACGACATCTGCAGCACCGTTAAAGCACCACCATGGCAAGGAGCCCGTCGATCGATTTGCGCGAAGGGGCAGTGGGACTGAATTGGGGCTTCACTCATGGCATGGAGTTTGGGATGGATCATCAGATTCTTTGACACTGGCAGCTTTTCGGATGGATGGGAAGACACGAACAACTGTTCGATGGTATACCGGACAATGGACTGCTCCTCGATGCAAAAAGTCATTTTCTACAATCGATCTGATTTATACCTTGCTCCTCTGAAAGAAGAATCTCAAGTGATTCTCAGCACTGTCTCAATACAGACCAGTCCAAAATCAATATCGGAACAGCGAATCGAGGTGAAGCGGTGGGCAGACTCAGCGGAACTCGTATAAGTGGATGAAAAATAAGGCTATTGTTCAAGTGGCACAAAACTAAGTTCAGCCTGTAAAGTCCGGGACTTCTGGATAATTCTTCCTCTGTCCTCTGTTTGAAATTCTTGGATTCTACCACTGACATGCAAGGTTTTTCAGGGCTATAGAATCTCTAAGCTTCCATTTTGCATAGCTACCGCAATCAGTTCGAGCAAGGGGGTTTCTCGAAGACCATATCATAACCCTGGAGGCCAATAGGAGAACGGCTCAAGATCGAAGTTTGAAAGAATAGTAACGGCAAGTGCTGAGACTCATTTCTCGAACTTTCCACTGCCCATTTTCACTCATCTCCTGCACCACGAGATGTTCCTATGCCTAGCTAGTGTTTGTCCGTGTTCTGTGGGAGCGACCATGCCTCGGTATATCTCGTGGAGTAATAGGATACCGGGTAATTTTATAAAAAGAATTTCACTCGAGATATCAAATCACTTTAAATCCCTTTTGCTACTTGAATGTTCTCAGAACTGAAAGGGAAAGTTTAATATCATAACCGATCCTTTATACTGTCTTCCAGCACGCAACAGCTACCATCACAGCACTCAATATCCCTTGAAATTTCAATCATGGAGGTCTTCATTGTTCATAATACCGATCTCATATGCAGTCCTTGAAAAAACGACTTCCCAAGTCTATTGCCTGGCAGCCATGTTTTGCTACACGCAAACCGTAGTGCTGCGCCAGATCGCCAATCACACCGACCCAAATCAGCATCCCTTAACTCCAGAGCCATAGCAAAACCACGCATAAGACCAGATGCACCATGTATGCAGAGCACATGAAAGCAAAACGATGGACAAATCCCCACGCTGTACTGTGCACCATTTCACATCTTCCGATTCAGCCTTTCCTCACAAAGCCATCATCGCTTCCTCGGTCGCTATCGTGCATTACCTCCTAGAAAGTAAACACAGACTTGTACTGACAAAAATGCAGCTCTAGGCGAAATTCAGGCTCCATCATCGAGCCTGGGATCGTGGGGAGGTGCGATCTCAGTATCTAATTCCATGTCAGACGGAGGTGCATGGCGTCGACGTCGAGCTATGACACCTGCTCGTAGTATCAACTGGGACAATTGAAGCTCTTCATCGTCTTCAGGTAAGAGACTATGCAAGAGATGCTGTGCCGTAAAGGGAGGACTATCGTCGGCCAGTCTTCCAAGAGCACTTGAAATAAGTGACCACTCGGGGATATCAATCTCTAGAAGCGGTATAAGTTCACTTTCCAACTGTCCCAATATTCCATCAGGTGGATGGTGAAAGGCACCTCGCTCATCTCCCTGGAATAGCTTCTGGAGGAAAGCAGACGAGAATTGAAAGCGACAGAGAGGACACTTAGTGTTTCGCTCTCCGTACCCTGGCACTTGAAGCCACTTCTTCAAACACTCTTCGCCGAGGATCTTTCCACAGCAAGTAACCAACTTGATAGGTCTTTCGGTAGTCGTTTCAGGACTGTTCATCTCGCTGAGACAAATGTGGCATGTGTTGGAGTCCTCATCTAAGGAACTGATGTCCACAATCTCGAATCCGATGGTCTCACGTTCCACTCTGCGTAAAGTTTCAATGACTTGAATACGGTCAAGCAATATGACACCAAGCATGACCTCCGTTCCGTAACCGGTGCTATTGATCGGAACTTGACTGTTGTTGAGGCGTGCAAGGGAATTTTCGACTGGAAGACTAGGCTCCATCAGCCCGAAGATGCTCTCCCAATCGTTGTGAAAAAGGACCAGATACTCCTTGATAAGATCGGCATGGTCAAGTTTCTTGATTATGGTATGAAGAGGATAGTCCGCGATCCTACTAATCATTTGGCAGGCCCAGCGACTAAGAGTGGTTTTGATGAGGATCTCGACACTGCTACCAAACATTGCCACTGCTAATCTTTCCGTTGGGGTGAGATGACCACAGGCTTCAATGTCGCGCTTCTCAAGGTAGTCGACGCTGCTTCGGCGGGTATCCTGGCTATAGATATCACAAAGATCAATGGAGTCTAAGATCTAGAGAGTATGTTAGCATATCTTGTTGAGCCAGAATCAGAGAGGATAGCGCCTACATGCGGTGGCCACATTTTAGCAAAATCTACTGTAACCTATACAAGTTGTGAGCAAATCTGTTCAATGTTTAGGGGCAGACATATCGATCTTGACATACCGGCTGAACAGTTTTATATAATGGCTTACCCTCCTTGCCAGCCTCGAGCTTGATGCCATATTGGTCGAGTGTAGAAATCATGATAGAAACCTCTCCTTCAGGAACAGGATCCTGGCTTCCGCTATCATGGCTTGAGACCCAATCCTTGTGGTAGGTCCAGATATCTTCTGCCGAAATCCGCACGGTAGTGTGATGCCTAAAGAAAATGGAGATACGTTCGGCGCTCCAGCCAGTGAGATGCGCAAGCGTAATGAGAAGGGTGGTTGCAGACTCATCCAAGCTAGGATGTAAGATTACCATACCGCTGAGGTGCTCAAGAGAGCTTGGGGAGGAAAGCTGATTTGACATATTTGCTGGTCGGTCAGCCACGAGTGAGAGAGCTGTTGATAGACGAGGGCCTGGTAGGAGATTGTGCGAGCAAGATCTGTGTTTGGAAGATCTAACTGTGATGAAGTCGTCGAAGGTATCAAGGGCAGAATGGATGATTCGAGGATCTTGACTTGACCACGGACAATTGGGCTATGGAAGCCGATCTTGAGCTCGAGAAGGGCGGTATTAGCTGAAAGGAGAATTGAGTTATTACAAGCGTTATGCGAAGCTCTCTTGTAGATTTGGTTGATGATTAACAAGCAGCGCAGAGGTTATACGTTGTGTTGTGGAAAGCTTGTTATGGGAAGAGATCGGTGTTTGCGAGCTTGGGGTCAGTTGATGTGCTCTGCTCAAGGCTCCTCGAGTTTAGCGAGTTCGTCTGGCTCAGCTGGCAGCCTTACCACTGGCAAAGAGCCAGAGATCTAAAGCCGAGCTAATGATTTGTATATGGTGAAGAGACCCAGGTGAGTCTGCTCACTGTTGAAGAAGAGTGGTAGGATGGAGAAGGTGGTTTTCGTCAAGTTTGATTGTTTTGGTCTTGAGGAGCCGAAGAGAGTCTGTCGAAGTTGTTGTTGCACTGTTAGACTTGTACTGTAGTGGTTAAGAGAGTGTCTGCTCAGTACTTGTGGGTTGAGAAGAGGTTTTCATGAGGAGGAGAAGAAGTTTTGAGGGAAGGGAAATTTCGAAATAAGAGGCAAACACTTAACCCGACAGATGGAGGGAGGCGAGTGTCAGGTCTTAGGGCTTGACCAAACATCTTTAAATGATCAGAGGTAAGATCACACAAGAAGATGCATCATTGTAGTGGCTGTGAGTCGAATTCTGAGGGGAGTACAAACGTCGTCTCGCTTGAAGCCAAAATTCAGGGGAATCTCGCTTAGCATTATTATTCTGGGAAAAATCCAATTATGACGGCTGGAATCGCAATACTTCAAGGCCAGTGCGACTAGCCACATACTAAAATGCTTTTGAAGGTGAACTACCAGTGGTCAATATGAGAACAAAGGTTGGGGAAAGGAGACTGGCTTTTTTGGACAAAACTGAAGGCGTGGCATTCTCATTTTCACATCTAATGGACCTTAGGTAATGAATCTATAATCTAGAGGTCATATTTTGAGCCATTGTTCTCTTTATTGTACTTATGCAATGTCTATGATAACTAGTTTACTAATATCTTCCTGAAGTTCGAAGTTTTAATCAAAATTGGTCGATTATGTGACTCTCTAGACTAACGTGCACGCAGATTGTAATCCAACCAGGCACTTTGATCAGGAAACTTGACTATCTCGCTTATTAAATGCGGAGAATGCAATTTTTGTCGGCTATTTCCTGAGCCTGTGACAATCTACAACCAGGCCAATAAAAGTGCGCTTGCGAAGTACTTTAACAAGTTGCTGGACATGTTCATAGATGAAGAGGCGATAGCCCAAAGCTAGCGGGGCATGTAAGTAAGTAAACACGCCGCCTTGACATCTTGGAAAGAAAGGGTTATCTAGCTTAGCTTATCATTTCCATTCTTCCTTGAACGTTCCAACGCAGATTGATTCCCCTTTCCCAGGTTTTCCTCCCCTAGAGACTCAATTCAGGTTGCGAGTTTACGTCCATATTACTGGTTGGATATTGTTGGATAGGATATGCCGTTTGAAAAGTAATATAGAGGAAGGAGAATGGTTGGAAAGATGCAGTCAAAGCCGGTCCAGCTGCAGAGATGGCGACTGTTGGTATCGACGAAGTCATGAAGTGCTGAGCTAGGAATTGAGTTTTTGTATATAGTTGCTAGACTGTATCTTGAATTAGGTGCTGAAGTAAGAGATGGCAGCGATGTAATGGCTACGTTATAGAGCAATGAGCAGTAATGGGTAAAAAGAATTGTCACTGCTCAAAGGAAGACCATAAATAACTCATGAAGGTCATCAGCCATCTCCATTAAGGAAAGATCTAAATAGGACCTTGTCTCAATACTTTTACCTCTAATTATACACAAAAGAGCGCTTAAGCTCTCCATCTATTTAGACCACTCCTTAAAGCTCTTCTGCTTCTGTCTCGTATTCCACCCCAGCTTCCCACTAATACTCTTAACCCAATCCTCCGATCTCCTGCCTTGCGGCATGACATTCGCAAACGGGTATCGACTAGCACTAATAGTCACGTAATCGCCAGGACATAATTCCACCCTCTCCCTGCCATCGAAACTCGCCCAGCTGCTGGTCCGCGCATCGTACGGCACGCCCACACGCAGGACGATCGTATCCGGGAGGATGATGGGCCGGAATGAGAGCGTGTGCGCACACACGGCTGTTACCAGAATGACGGGGTTTTCGGGGTGGCAGAGGGAGCCCCCGGCTGCGAGGTTGTAAGCGGTGGAGCCGGTGGGGGTGGCGACGCAGATGCCATCTGCTTGTACGGAGGTGAAATGTTCGTCGTCGCCGAAGATCTCGATCGAGGACATGGCTAACGAGGTTAGAAGTCGGCGGCTTCATGGGCAGAGCGTACTTACTCGGATTGGGACCACGATCTACTACAATATCATTTAGGATCTCGAAGGTCCCATCAGGTCGATGTGTCCGCTCATCCTCTGTCTCCTCTCCAACCAACTCCTCTACTAGATCTCGAGTTTGATCGGAATCATCATTTGCCCCTTCATCGCTCTGGCCGTTCGCAATTGCCGTTCTCTTCCTCTTTTGACTTCTCATGACCGTTCCCTCAAATCGTAGCCGCAAACTTATCGTGACCCCATCACGAAAAGCTTTCGTTAAGGTTTCTGGGAATTCATCGTAGTCAAATTTGGTCAAGAAGCCCACACTACCGAGAGCAAAGCTCAGAACTGGCGGCACAATCCTCTGAAACAGCCAACTAGCATATAGAACCGTCCCATCACCTCCAAGAGTAACTACGAAATCAAACGTGTGTGGTCGTGTCCTACACAGCTCGTCCGTCCAGTACCTCAACCGTTTCTCCAACTTGCTATAATCTTCGCTGTTTGAAGCGTATAACTCCTTCATCTCCTCCAGTAGTCCCTTGGAATCAAATTTATTGTTATTCCGCATATTTTCTTCAACCCAAACGGTATACCTGACATCCCGCTCTGGATGGAGAAGCCATTTCACCACCTCTCTCGTATTTCCGATTAAATTCTCGTCATGTGCTTTGGTCAAGAGAAACACCGTTCGAACCTTCAGCTTTAATCTTATGGACCCGAGTCGCTTGCTCAGCTCTCTTACTCCCCATGCCATATCGGATAGCTGCTTCTTGGTGAGAAGTCGGCTATGCATAGCGTTTGGTTCGTCTCCCGTATGCACATCCAGCCCATCTCCATGGGAATGCTTTGCCTCAATTCGCTTTTTCCAGTCCATTTCATCCTCCTGGCCTAGGATCTCCCCATTTTCCCCATCACTGCCTTTTCTGGGCTCCGCAGCAGCACTTCCACTTTCTATTTCGTCATCCACAGCACTGCCTATTCTCTTCTCCTCCAAAGTCTCTGCAATCTCGTCAAGAGCTCCATTGTTTGAAGAGCCATGTTTCCTTTGGCTTTCGAGCAGCCCATGCACGAAGCATTCTGTGTTCTGCCGTCGTTGGAAGAGGTGGGAGGGGTTCTCGGTGGTGACTAGCGATGATTTGCGGCGGTGGGAATTCTGGGGATCGAAGATTACCTGTGTTTGTACGTCAGCGAGAGTGACTTGCTAGGAATCTCCCAGGAGAACTTATCAAGTGCATGCTGATATTCGAAATCACTGGCATTGGATACGGCCTGCTCATAGGCATTAGCCTAGCTCTTTCATTCATCTGGATGACAACTAGTTGTCAACTCCTTCTCACCTCATCGCCCGGAGTGAAGGGACCTGGACCGTCATAATGTTGGCGCTCTGGCAGCTTAATATGCGGAGGTGCAGACTGCGGCATAATGGATGCTTGGGATATTACTTTCGTTGTTCTACTAGACAAATAGCTCTATTGTGGTGCTTCAAAACCCCAGTACCAAGGTGTGACGTCTCTTGTGGCGGATGCTGCCGCACATAGCTACGGTACTGTATCGCTACAGTATCTTGCTACTCCCACACTCCGACAACTTGCCGGGCGACCAGCATCAGAACGAATTCTCGTTATGTTTTGTTATATTTGGCTTGTCATACTATGTCGCCTTGCAAGAGCGTCAAGCAACTACTTACTGCAGATCGCTGAATCATTGAGAAGTGATTCCTCTCAAGCAGTTGAGGTGCGGTGCGTAGTACGTACGGAGAGAACAAGCCTGCTTGGATGGTTCAGCTCAGCTCAGCCCAGTTTTATCTCAACCCCACTACTTATCGATAGGAGGGGATACGATAATGTACCTACTCTACTACGTACTGTACTACCCCTATTGTTATTATTATTATCGTCTTCGCATCTCTCCCACTTTCCTATTTTAAACCTCACTCAGGGGGGAAAAGAGGGTCTGGGCAGGGTGCGGGCACGCACGCGGGCATGGAAAAGCACGGTGTGCCTGTACCTGTACCTACCTCGGTGCGGGATGAATACATAATGGGAATGCGAAGAGGAAGTTTCTCCATCTGCGCTGCGACATGATACATGTTCGGAGTTGGAACTTCTTCAATCCATATTATTATTAGAGTACCCCGAGCGGCAGCGGCAGCAGCCCAGTTCCATACAGTATCAATCATGGGTGGTGAATGGACGGGTTGAGTGAGTGAGTACTGTAATATGTAATCGAGGAGTGAGTGTGGGAAGCGATATTGATATTGATATTCATTTCATATCATATCATACTGTATCCAGCAAAGATCAACCCCAGTAACTACTTCACTACCACCACCACCACTATGAGTCCGTGACAGCCTCTCTGCATATCGGATTTGCCCTGCCTTGCCTCGTGGGAAGAAACTCCCTCAAATGATACGAAGGTACGAAGAAGGCCTGCAACCCCAGCCGCATCAGTAAGTCGGCCGAGTCCTGATACTTGAAGGATCGCTTCCCTACAAAGATACGAAGGCAAAGTGGATTGGATTATAGCATGTGATGAGATGAGAAGTAGACCGCCTTGAGCGCCGAGTTGAAGAACCCCCTAACTTCAAACCCGAAAAACCGTGAGTATCGTATCGTATCAGAATGCACCATTGAATATTCACCCGCATGGTCCTCAAGACTTTGATCAGGTTTAAATTTGGTTTGCACATCCTCCCTGCCTGCCTGCCTCCATCCCTCCGTCCATCTCAGTAGAGTATCAGACAAGGTAGGCTGCAGATACTGTACAAAATTTCCGTCACTTCTCATTCCATGCCACCCAAATACAACCCCATGAAATAGTCTCACCTCGAGGCCCGTGATATCGACGCGGGTTCATAATTCTGAACGTTGAAAGAAAGCAATCCTCTCATAACTCCTTTCCCCTATCATACCACTGCATGAAAGACAGTTTTGGCCCTAGTAAAATCCATTACTGTATTTGGGTTTTTGCTTTAGTTGCTTTTGGCGAGCCACCGTTGATCGATGGCCGGCTTCTTTCTAATACAGTAATTGATACAGTACTGTACTGTACCAAACCTGGGGCTGACTCGCGTCTCCTGGCTGCAACTAACGTCGTGGGAAGTGCGAATTCCCGTGGCGGAGTACTCTATGAGTAGCCTGGACCCAGGTACTGTACTAAATTGCTAACACAAAGTGGAACTTTAGAGCATTTATCAGTCAGCCAAGATGCTGAGGAAGTGCGTGTGCGTGGCTGGACTACTACTGTACTGTACTGTACTGTGCTACCCGGGTGCGAGAAAAGTCCGTACGGGAAATAGATACGATACAATATGTAATCCCGACACGATTCGTTTGAGCGGCTGCGTCGTAACGTCAATATTGTGAGTATTTTCAAGGGACGACTCCGAACCCTCCGAGCTTGATGAGCCATCGTGAAGATCCACCATCAAGGACCGGCGGCTCGATAACTCAACAACACTTCTGTTTCCACACCGACCACTACTTCGTACTATTTTCAGTAATATGCACCTTACTTTGTGTCCTACCTAGGATGTTGTGAGGGGTGCCTAGTTCCTACGCTTTCGTGTGCGGCAGACTCCATCTTCGTAGTACTGTACAGTACTGTAAGTACATGAGTTGGCTGTGATGTTCGACGAGCATGATTTTGGCTACCACCTGACCGAGCCAGCTACAGTAAACCCAAGTCAAAGTGCAATCTGGGATCACATACATAAAAATGAAACTTTCCTCCATGGCCAAAGAGCTTCGAGTTTCGGGATAGCCCCAAAGACATCTCGCTGGAGATACAGCAGGACGGCCCGACAATAATATCACGTCTCAGGTTGCAGCCAATTAACCGGTCTATCATTTAGTACAGTACTTCGTACTTCGTACTGTTATTCGTTAGGGGTTCTGAGATCCGGTAGTCTCCACTGCTAGCTACTTGGCTGGCCACTTAGCTGGGAAGCGGAAGCCAAAGAATCTTCCATCGCTTGTTTTTCATGTCTGATCCGCGGGGGGGGCTTCAGGTCCACCGTCCATGCCAAACCCTACGCATTCTAAGATCGACCAACTCTCTGTCTCCTGAATCTCCGATAGCCTTCGTACAGTACTGTCACAGCAATAATAATAATAACAATCATAATTGATAGGTGGGGGCCGGGAGAAGGATAATAATATCTGGGCGTCTCCGTATATTATTGGTCGTCCTCATCCTTTCGCTGGGCATCAATTTTTCGGCCAGTGGTGGGATGCATGTATCCCTTCAATCTTGCCACCCCCAGGTTACTCCCGCATGTACTTCGTACAGTACAGTAGTAAGGAGGCTCGATTCAGCTGCGGGTTGCCATGCCATGGACTGTAGATGTGGCAGGTCTGCCCCCTTCCTGGCGGCAGAGTCTTCCTTACTTTTTTTTTTCTCCCGCGTGGCATGGCATAATTAATCACTTCTTCCCATATCCGACAGGCCCACGAAGGAATGCAAATGATAGATACGATTCCTCCTCTTACTGTATCCCCGTCTGCTGACTTGCATGCAAGTCTCGTGAAGGAAAGGGTTAAATCGTCTGGTCAACTTGCCTCGCAGACGCGCAAAGTATTCGAGCCCGGCTACCTTGACAGGCTTCGCAGTATCGGTATGCTTGGAGGGCATTCCGCGCTTCCAATTTATTTGTGAGAAGCTCTGCTCATGGCTTGCGTTGGTCGCCCTTTGGATTCTAGGAAAAGTATCACAAAGTGGACAGCCGACCATGGCTTTGACAACCCATCAAGGCTTGCTCTCTTTCCACCTGCCAACTTTCGGCGAGGTAATTGGAACCTAGCCCTTCCTGTGCAGTTTTGACACCAGATGTTTCACAAACGCTTCTTCTCACCACTCTGACGATGGAAAAAGGCAGTTACAGTTCGATGCAAGATCAGCGGTGATGGCGAATGCTTCTGTGGATTCCTGGCCGACTCGAGCTAACATTTTGATATTGAATCCTGTAATACTGTAAGGAATTACCTGGCATGAGAGGATTCTGCATTAAGGTACTTCGTACCAGCATGCAATAATAACGGTATTGTGTGGGCGTGGCTAATAATGCTGCAGCGAGGATAAGGATGCCTTGCCAAAAGGTTTCAAAACCTCACAGCGAGGGAATAATAATGCGCCACCATGGTTAATAGTGTTAAGTCCCATGCTGGTCAATCATGTTCGGACCTTGCCTAAGGAGCGAGCGCCTTGATGCACATCATCCCCCGATCCAATAATGAGAAGGTAACGCTGTACGAAGTACTTCGTACAGTATTACTTACTTAAAACCGATAGCCAGACAACCCCAGCTCATCTTCGTTTCTACCGTGACTTGACACTGTCACTGGCTGACTACGAAGTATTAACCAGGCCGCCGAAGCACTTGCGCTGTCAGACTCCAGATAAGCAATGCTTTGCGTTTGTCTTGCGTGTGGAGAATGTTATTTACCATGCCATCGTCTTCCTGCAGAACAGAACAGCACCACTACTCGGTCAGCTGCATTGCATATTTCCTTCCTACTGTATGAATAAGGATAATCCAGTCTCGCTTGATCCGAGGTTGTCCCAGATCAGGCTGAGCGATATCGACAACATCCCAAGCCGAGATGGTGTTCCAGAAAAGGGTTGTGTCCGTGCTTCCGCATCATGTCTTGGCCTTGCACAGTATTCTTGACCAGGCACATGAATAATAATATCGGTAGCGTCAGGTTGGCTTCCTGCTTCTCTCAAGTGCTCCACCTCTACAACGTGGGCCAGGTGCCAAGTAGTGGATCATACCAATCTACAAGTATTATATCCGCCCTGTTCGTACTGTACGAAACCTTGCACAGGGATGGCTGATATCCGATCAGTTATTAAAAGTTAAACACTCTCGGAAGCCAAAAACAGACATGATGGCGTCGTGCCTTGGGCCCCCTTCGTTGAGGGTTTGGATTGTTTCTCGTTCTGTTACGGAGGACTCCACCAGAAAAGGCATTGTTTACAGGCTACCCTGACCCGTCAAGCGAGAAAAGCCTCTTTGCCCCTTGCCGTGCAGGACAGTGAGACCCAGAGTGCAGTATTCGGACATTATGCGCACATCAAGCTTGTTACTGGCTAGAATGTCTCGTCCCCTTGTAGATTTACTTAAAAGTATGATTTTGCGTTGTCTCTCGCAAGACACACTACTGCTCTTACCACCGGGATGGGGACGAGGTTTCTCACAGGGCGCCCTTTGTGTTGGCTTTCGCTCCCACGCTGCCTGGCCGTCCCACCACAGCCCCATGCGCATGGGAAACTGTGGAGCGAGAGCAAGCGCATATCGATCGTTGAGATCGTCAACTACAGTAACCCTGTGCAAAGTACAGTACTGTACTACACCGACAGGGAAACATAATGATGAAAGGACGTGGCTAGAGTCACTAAACGCCCGCCTTCTCCGTCCTGGAATTTCCCACTCTGCCCCCCATTTTCCAGTCCACAACCAATAAATAGCGAAAAGCTGAGGCACGGCATCACCAGCTGGTATTGTACAGCACTCCTTTAGCATCAGTCCGCTCACTATCAGCCGCCATAAGGAGTACCGTACTTGCGGCAACAGCCAAACCAGTGGCTCGTGGGTTGCGCGTCATTTCCGGTACAGAAATATATTATTTCATCTGACCCGCTAACAAACCTGACTAGGCTCGGCTCAGCAGTAATCATCCTTGTACAAAGTACTGTGAAGGAAAAAAAGCGAGAAAAGCCCCCTATCCTGGGATGGGATGGGATGCGCCGATGGTCCCCTCCCCGACCCCATGCAGACCCAAGCTCAGATTGTTTCCAAGGGAGTGGTGCATGTGGGGTTTGGAGTTTAGACTCGCACCACGAATCCAATGATGAGAAATCTTCAAATCATCAGATGGTGGATTCTGATCGTCTACATTCTCAAGCGTTAGCGCCAGCGAAGCAAATTAATTAGTGAGATGGTGGCCTGGGACGGGGGGAAACCAGCCTCTACTAACGTTAATTAGGTTAGAACTCTGAGGATGCACAGTATGAGATCATTATTAACCAATACGGAGGTTTAAAGTGTTCCCAGGGAAAAATGTCCAAGAGAAAAGGGCTTTTTGTGCTTTTGCCTCTCCTCATCTACAACATGTGACTCAATGTTTGTGAAAAAGTGACGGAGCGGCAACATCTTGGCCTCGTGTTTTCCCAATTATTACGATGGTGTCGATGTCGATGTCGATGTCGATGCGATACATACCATAGATGACAGGGGATGGCTCCAACTCTTTCTGCTTGACCACGAAGTACTAGTAAACTGACGACGGATCATCTGCAACCTAGTGTTCGGCTTCAAAGTCCAAACAAAGCCTCGGGGTGTGCAGCACAGGGGTCCCAAACGTTTTCCGTCTGCCATCCACTCTCTATGGGCCTGGGTCATGCTTATTACGGGGCGGCGGCTGGAGTGGAGCGGCTGGGGCACAATCTGCTCGCTTGCCGTGGCCCGGTCTTATTATTATTGCAGTATTATTAATAATTTGGAGCTTTGCGGGTTCATGCTGAGAGTTACTTTGGTATTCGGCGTATCAGTCCCGCCAAGCTTTCTCGCAGGTTCTACGCTAGCAGGGGGGTACCACCAATGAACTCATAATGCGCGCGCGCTGC
>QYAL01000132.1:0-61771 GCA_003988805.1 Ploettnerulaceae sp. D365
TGGACTTCGGGAGGGGCAAAAAATGTAACAGCTTGTGATGTTGCCAATTGTCGCAGTCTCATTGCAGCTAAATTTCAGTCAGTTATGTTCCATTAGTTCGTGTCATCTTTGTCCTACCTTGCACTGTCTGATCTTTTGTCTGACCGAGGCCCAGTGTCAAGGCGCCACATGTAGTTGGGGGCATCTTTAAATCCGTACCCCGCGTATGAGCTTCGTCTAGGTAGACCAAGCAGCCATCCAAGTTCTCCGCAAATGGAGACGCCAGAAGAGAAACTTGATGGCCTTGTCGATAGAGAATAATAGGCTTGTTGTCGGCATCAAAGTACACAGCTGCCTGGGCTTGGTAATCAATTGTGAGCCAAGCTTTTACCAAATCAAAGTTGTCCATCTCCAAAATTTGGGCTCCTGCATCTATGAGAACGCGAATACCCATATTATTCATCTTGTGGAGAAGCCCGAGCTCAGATAGATGCCTTCCACGACCGTCCGCTGCAAGCACGTAAAGTCGACTTCGATTTTGTAGCAAGTAGGTCAAGACCTCGGCGTTAGTGTGTGAGAGTTCGGGCAAGTCTTCCTGTTTAATATTTAATGGTAACATCATTCTGTTGTCGTTGGTTCCACTGAAACCCGTGGTTAAAGATGGGTGTAGCGTACGCTTCGAAGGGGTCGAATGTGGGCTTTCAGTCGAGAAGAGCGGAATGTCCCAGCCTGATGCCTGCAACTTCATATGAAACTGTTTGGCGTATATTGGGAACACAAAATTGTTGATAAAATAGTCAATGACAACCACGTTGTAACGAACATGCTGCCAGATCTCCTCCAACTGTGTGTCGTCTTCAACGTTGATAGCATTCCATTCACGCAATGAATCTGGGAGACTCCTTAGATCATGGGTCCACCGATCATACTCGCGGGACGGGTTATCAGACTTCAGAACATGTTCGAGACTCTGCTTTAGCTGAGATAGAGCCAGGCCGCCATAATAAAATGCGAGACATGTAAACAGAATCGCCACATCGGGATGACCCCACTCGGCTTGTTCAGAAGGGACCCCTTTGGCATGAAAAGGAACTGCAAGAGGGTCTCGGCCTGGATGAAGGCCGTATTGAACATTCCACCTTTTTTTCAGGGTCAGAAGCAGGATGCGGTGGACCAGCAGGCCTCGGAGAAGATGGATGTTACATCTTGCGGCCTGATTGTCTGCATACATTTCATGCATCCTATCAGTGATGTTCTGCTGGACGTTAGCTTCCGAAATATATTGCTTGATCATTATAGAATCAGATCTCGAGCAGTCTCTTGTCGGAAGGATTGAGGTTCGACCGCAGCAGATATCATCAACCAATCTTGCTAGGAGGGCATCTTCAACATCCTTTCTCAAGAAATATACTATAGGAAACCCGCCTTGTGGTCTTGGGACCACCTCAATGCTTTGAGAGAACTCATGTTGTAAATTCCAAAGATGGCCTTCGACTAGTCGCAGTAAGACTTCGATGGTTTCCCAACGATGAGGGTGGCCATCTACAATAGTATGCGATCCGGAGGGATATATCAACTGTGTGCGAACAGCCAATGTAAAGTCGCTCTCATCCAAAACATCCCTACAAACACGTCGCAACCACGCCTCAACCTTGAGCATTACGCTCGCTTCTGACATGCGTTCGTCTAGCATTCGTTGTCTTCCGCTCAAATTGAAGGACAAAAGATGCTCCGGAAGCGCTAGAATAACACCAGAGGACTGGAATACCTCGTGATGAATATTATAGAATGACTTAATCGTGTCAAATGTTGTAGACGTCTTTCTTGAAAAGGGAACATGTCTCACTTCGCGACCAAGCAGACCTCCGATGCGAGCCTGCAGCAGTTGAGCCGTTTGTAGAAGGAGTGGCTTTGGAACGATGAGTCTCAATAGACTTTTCGTGTCCGCTAGTGTTGTAGCAACCATGGGCATGATGCAAGACGTTTTGCCCTGTCCCATATTCATCTGAAGAACTGAATTTGAACTAGAAGCTGGAAAGATAGTTGCAAGAGCAACTACAACCTGATCATGTCGGATAAGGATATTTGTATCAACTTCTAAAAGAAGCCAGTCAGGATGCTCTAGAGGCCGCCAATTCTCATGACCGATGGTTTTCATTTCTTCAGATAATTCCCGCGTATTGTCTTTCTTGATGGCATCCTCTATTCTCATGAGCTTTTGTAGAGCTGTCATTGAAACAGCGTATGCTACAATGCTCTCTTTCATGCCAGTTCCAAAATTATAAGTGCTAGTAGACCGCAGTTTCTCAAGCAGTGTTACTGGTGTTACGCACGGCCACAGGCCACCTATTCCCAGCCACTCAGCGCGACGGTCTCCCTTTTTGAATGCCTCGCAAATCCGATCAAACTGGTCATTGGTGGCGCTTTGCACATTGAAGATCTCTGCTGATAGCATATCTGCGTCGATCGAAACTAATGTATTCTTGGGGGAGCGCTTCAATTTCTTCAAAGCCTCTAGACTTTGCTTCAGGTCTTGGGCATACTGTTGACGTACGTTTGATTGTGATTGTGCAATACTGTCAATAATATCTTCTAGCTCCTGTATTTGGCTGAAATCTGTTGACGGAGCGAGGTTCTCTTGTAATTGAATCCCCATGGATCGCAGGCTGTCAAACTTGTTAGGGCCAGTCCGACTTAACAGGTCCATCGAGGTTGGAAACTCCCCCCCACGATGAGGTATCCGAGTAACATCGTGGTGTTCTAAGTAATGAGGAACATGTGGACTGTCGTCCTTGCTGGAACAATGGTAGTTTAGAATGACTTGTACTTGATCGATATGATTAGAAAGCTCTAGATTATGGCATAAACGTGTCCATTCGGGGGAGATAATTTCTAGAGCTTTCGCAGTGTCAATCAAGACCGTTTTCTGAAAGCCGGTAAGACTCAGTTCTGAGGCAGGCCATTGATTCAAAAGAAATTGCGTAAAAGCCGTGCAGTCCTCCTCCAGCTGCTGGTCATAAGCACGCTCAGCCGCTAGGAGCTTCTTGCGATCCTTCGAGCTGAGGCTAAATTGAAGACTGCGTCGGTCATCCACAGGACCAGGAATAAAGCAGGGCTTCAGCAATTGAACGAGGTAACCTGTGTGCGGAATCTGGTTCTGACGAAAATGGACGTACAAAGGCCATTGAGGGAATTCGAGATCCTTCAGTTCGCTTAGAACTGAAAAAGCTATCAACGTTCGAACAATATCCATGTTTATATCATGGCGGTATGACATAACGGCGAACAGGAACATGAGCCTGTATTTGTCCTCAGATGTTGCAGATCGACAGAGATTGACCAGTGAACCCCATTCGAGAGCTAGTTCGGTCGCGAGTCTATCGCTGAGAAGAACCTTATCAAATATTTGATCATAACCCGTTATATTAGGCCAATCTTGCAATATTGCAGCCAGATTTACTGTCGTAGGCATCCTTGACGTCCAATTGCGAATGAGATATGTCGTCTCAGTGACATTAGAGCGTCCAACGCTGATACGGCAACGATCTCGCGCGTCATACCACGTGTCTAGAACTTCTGTACACTCATCACGTTCTGGTTCTAATCGGAGGAATTCACGTCGCCTTGAATAGCTGCGATTCAATAAGTGTGGATCGCCTGCGGAATCGAGTGGCGCCAATTGAGCGCTTTGGGATACGAAAACTGACAGCTGATCTGACTTTCTACAGATCGCTTCTATGGCTCCTCGGAAGGCGTCATGCTGTATTGTAGTCGTCAAATGAGGATCCCAGGAGACCTTCTGCATGAGCTTGGCATCTTTTGGATAATATTCTCTCTTGGGAGTGAGGTGGGCGATCAATACCAGGCTTTGGTAAGGACCTGGATAAAGCGGCGCCCATGGTTGACAGTATCCAGACCGAAGGCAGTGCAACGCTTCTTCGCTTCCAGTACGCTGGGTCAAGGGATCTGAAATGACAAAAGAGGTGTAAGCATGAAGTTGTGCTTTGAGATACAGCAGTCGCGGCTCAGCAGGACACTCCAGTCGCCCGAGGACATTGTTGATTGTGTACCTGCCGTAGTTGCCATTATTCGTCACATCTACTGCAACATGCATCCCGTTTCGCCTGTAACTTATCGAGCCCATAGGTACTATGATACTACGCCGACGCTGGTTGACCGAATCTCGCAAGACGAGTTTGCTGTTTAGCCCGTACCACGTTCCGGCATCCTGGTCGGGATCAATTTCACATTGCAATTGAGGGGATTCAAGGAGACTCCTCTCATTCACGGAGAATGAAAGCTCAAGTCGGCGCAACTCTACTGTAAGGGTCCTCTTCGCTGGCTGAAATACCGTTACTTGGTGGCGATACTCGAATCGGTCAAAGATACGTGCAACACTTTTACATAGCATACTGTGTGGGTCGACCAGGGAGACCGTACGGCGCTGGGCTTGGCGAGTATTCACATTGAGAAGCCAGTTGCTCGACCTAGATTTCCAGATGTTTGGCTGCTTCCTGATCTCAATCATTCCCGTGTTGAGGTCCATCCAGTGGACGCAATTCTCGATCAGGGAAGCTGGCAGGTCAGCATCTGACGACGTGCCAAAGATTTCCCGTGGAATGAGTTCCAGAGTTGAGCCACGTAGAAAAGCTCTCACTACTAGAGCCCCATGACGAAAGCCAAGATGTATTTGATGCCCATACATCTGGATGGCTAGCATGTAAGTCATCCCAGGTAGTGCCGAGGGGTACGTTAGCAGGCCCTGACTGCCAAAAAGCTGCTCTAAAATCACAGAATTCCTGTGCTCGGCCGGCAATTTGCCTAAGGGCTGGCCATCTATAAGTAAATGGCCTTCAAGGACATGATAGTGTATAGTCTGTTGCATTCTTTCCTGCGTTCCCTCGACATTTGATTGAATCCACCACTCATTTGGGTGCGGCAGGAAAAAGGTTTCACAGGAAGACCTGGCGGAAAGCCCATCTGATTCTGGCCAGATCGTATTTATGGCTGATATCAGGGTGTCAGGCCTGGCATCCAGAGCTTTCCGAAGAACAAAGCGCATCCGATAGACCATCTTAATGTCGCGGATTAAGGCATTCCGTAGATTTTGTGGTAGTGAAGTAGGATCTCCAGTCAAGTTGTCTTGTAAAGTAATAGAAGACGCAACGAATGAATGAAGAGCTGCCGAAGAGATTTCTACGCCATCTTCCGCACTGGCCGCAAATGATCTCCTGCAAAGCAAAGCGGACCACAATGCATATCTGGAGTACTTTCGAGAAAATTCAACACTCGTGGCCCCATAAATCTCAGTTCGCAACAGACCCATCCACTTGAACGTGATCAAACGCACTTTATCGAGCATTTCAGATGCCGCACTCTTAATTTTAGGATCAGGTGCAATAGAGCATAACCTGAGAACCAGAGTTACAAGCATCTCCATGCAGTGTGTCTCACGCCAATTTGGAGAGATACTCTCAAGCCGATCCCCCAGTTGTTGCATCAATCTCCAACAGAATTTGTTATCCTGAAAAATTTTGTGTATTGTGCGCAGGGGATTTGTCTCAAACCCTGGACCAGCGTGAGAGGAGAGGCGACACACAAGCAAACTCACAGCCTCAGTGCTAAAATTGAGGTTCGAAGATCCAAGCTCGATCAGCAAATATGGCCAGCGACGATATTTACCAGACAAGAGAGCTTGATAAGCCATAAATTCTTGTGCATTCAGTCCTGCAGGACATCTGGTTTGGGATGCGATAACTTCATATGAGGAAGGTCCATCAGCATCTATCGAAAAGTAAGGCGCGTATTGTAGAGTCGAAAATGGGGAGTTGTCTGGGATGGTTATTTCACAGTGGTGTGCAAACGACGGTTTTTGCGCTTGCCGTGATGGCCATACCTTTGTTTTAACATCATAATAGCCTAAATTAAGTCCGTTTGGGAGACAGACCTTCTCTAGATCGACAGGAAATTGAACATGTGAGTAATGTGTCGTCAGAAATGACTTTGTCGTTGATGCTAGAGAAAAGTTTTGCGGCTTCGACTTAATATGCGATTGAAGCTCAGAATACTTGCAGAGCAACATACGTGGCTCCAGGCATCCTACTTGTTTTGAGCGGGATAATGTGCCCAGAATTTTCCAGGTCGTGTCACGATAAGCTCCAAAAGCCTCAGGACAGCTTAGTTCAAACACGACGGCTTTCCTTTTGATAGGGTCAGAAGGAAGCGGGTGCTCATGAACCTTGATATTGATCCTTCTTGCCTTCCGTTGGAGAAAGCACTTTCTGCAATTTTGGTTATCGTGAATCTGAAGTAAGGGGTGGAAATCATCAATTATGTAAAGACAAGCGGTTTTAAATATGGCCTTGTTGAGATCTTCGTATTCTTCGCTCAGTCTCTTCCATTCGCACTCCTTCTTCTTGCTTGCCTGTTCTGCCACAATCTCGATGTCTTGTAGGACTTGTTGCAATCGTATCGAGTCTTTAGAGCTATCAAAGTATCTCTCAGCAAAGCATCCCTTCACAGGATCCTCGAAGATAGTCATTGTGGTGCTGCACCCCATATTTCGATCACGCAAATATGTTTGAATATTCTGAAGGCGACACATATTGTGGAGGCTAGGGAGTTGTAAGACATCCAGGATATCAGGCGAGAACGCTGGATTATAATTATTCAGAAGGCTGAAACTTCGGGCCGCACACCGATCCATAGATACCCATAGCTCCATAATAGTCAGGAGCATCACACTTTTCTGCTCTGGGTTATGATCATATACCCCTGTCACAGCATCTAGATATGTGTTTATCTTCCGAGCGAGCCTCATGCATTCTTGATCCAGGCTTGACCCAGGGGTTTGCACAACTGCAGCTCCAGATTCTATCTCCATTTCGATTTCAGCAAGTGAAAAGATACGGTTCACGAAGTCTCCGAATCGCTTGGTGGCCACCATCGTGCTGCTGTAATTCGCAGGTAGCTGGTATGGTGCGGAAGACTGACGGGCATGGAAGTTGTGCAGCGGCTGTGACAAAACTTGATGTAAATACGAGCCGCTGTTGGGGAGCGATAGGTGCATGTCTTTTGGATCCGCGAAGCGTGGGAGGGGGTTTATAGGCTTTCGAATAGACTCTTTGAAACTAGACCATCCCAATTCTACTCGCTTGGTCGCAGCTTGGGTGGCCTTTCGAAATGTTGGCTCCAACAAGGGAAATATTGACTCGTAGATGTCACGCATTATGACCGAAGCTCTCTCCTTCTCCATCTCCAGTTTCACTATGCGACGGCACAGCTTTGCTTTCAGAAACACTATATCTTCGGGATGAAGAGGGTCCAAACTCTCGACCAGTAGATTCGAAAGTACGACACACATCATGAATTTGTAGTAGACTCGCCCGGCTTCGTTCCCAAACATCGTACACAACAGCCGTTCAGTACCAACACGGAGCACAAGCCAAAACGGACACCTCCGCCAAGGCTTCTCTGCGCCGTCAGTCCAGCAAACATCGTCTCTTATACGCTTGCTCAAGGGGTTTATCGGATATCGGCTACCATTCACTTCAAGCAATGCCATTAGAGCCTGTGTCACCAGAGAAGGATTAGTAGTGTCGCGGCTCTCGAATGCAAATGATCCGGCTTTATGGGTTTGTGCCGCAAATTGTTTGATTGATTCGGTACTAGCTTGTTGTAGGAAGGCAGCGAGCTCATCCTGAAATGAGGAGTTGTTGAATTGTGATATCGGAATAGACACAGCACATCCCGGAAATTCCCACTTGAGGGAACTCTTCGAGGAAAGAACTTTCTCCGAGAGCGGGGATGCCTCAAATGCCTCAAATATGACGATGTCGCCTCGATCACTAATATATAGCTAGATTAGATGTCTTGTACCTGTGAGCAGGCTGATTCTAATTGCTCACTCTTGATCCCTTCGAATGAGCAGCCCGGCATTTTGTTCTGCGATATGCAAGATGAGCAGGCCTTTACATCCAAGATTTCCAAACTCAGCACCAAGAGTTGTCCTATCGAGCCTCCCCCCGGCATTTACTGTCCTACAGGTATGGAGCGTATGGCAGAGAAGGTCGAATTGGTCACGTATACCATCTTCCGCAAGGTCTCTCAAGATGCGGCTGGCATTCTGTAGCAGTTTTATGAGGGCGGGCTCGACTCGATCGATATTGTCGTCGTGTTTGCCTGGAAGCTGTGGAGGCAATACAACATGGTTGAATATTATTTTTGTCAAGGAGGCTGTCGAAGTCATGAGGCAGGAATCAAAATTTAGTGTGCAATCGTGACAGAGAGATTATAAGAGCCGCATACCTATCTATCATCAGCTTGCTACGAAGTATGTTGTAGGAGGGGCTGGTACCAGTGGTCAGTGCGCCCGGAGGCAGATGATAACATCCATGATACAATTGTATGCGCTGCAAGTCGCCTTTTTTCCGTATCCTGCATGCGCAGACAGCGAATTACATGTATTATTGATCTATGCCAATAATATTGGCGCTGACACATCTACCACGATAAAGTCTTTGCAAATCAACGCTTGACACAAAGCGAGGCTATGGTGGGCTCATTATTAGGGACACGAGTCTCACTACCCCATTTTGCATTTTCGCGAAAACGCATTTTGGTATAATCGCTATACAAATAGCTTTATATACTAATATATATGGTATGTAGTAGAATAGCTTAAAGAAAATAGAGACTCTACAGTACACTGAGTACAGTACTCTAACCGAGAAGCTCTAGACGACTCGGCCTCCCCCCCACACTAAGAACCCCTCAATCTTTAATTTAGGTCGCTGTTGGCGAGTCCTCGGGCCACGTTGCTGGATCCGAATCACTGATTGGTTTATTTCAACGACATGTGTGAATTTATCTGCAACTCAACTTCATCACCAAATTCAGCCGCACGCTTTTAGTAAACAGCCAGCTCAAGCTACCTATCGGCAAGTGGAAAGAAAACATCCCATGAGGTGACAGACCTGGCTGCTTCCAAGATATCCAAGACACTCGACACAACTCTTGTATATCTCCAAGGCGCGCCGAGTTATGCAGAACCAGAGCTTGTCGCTCCCTTAAGCCTTTTCCAAGACATTCCCAAGACACGCCACCAAGAAGAGCCTGACGTCAACACTACCTTTTGATGCTGACATGCTGCTATCATGAATTTGTCCATCATTGTTGACATGTTCCTGAATCTTCTCTCGTTTGGCTCAGAACACCGGATGGCGGAGAAGGATCACGAAAGCCTGGAATCAGGCGATGCCAGAACATCATGATATTCTGGATGCCAGTCATCCAAGTAGAGAATCCGATTCCCCGCCAATGACCCAACAAGAGGGGATTATATACGGGTCGGTTGCGCCACCGGGAGAATCGGGGAACGTCCGTAGGTGGAGACCGTGGGGTCAGTAAGGCGCTCCTGATGATCAGATGTGATATGGCCATTTCATTCGGTTCCGAGATTCCGAGAAGCAGATTCTGAGACGGCAAATCTACATAATTCACAGTGGCAATCCTCTCCCTTATATCTTACAGCGTGCTCGTCCCCGGTTATGTCATTGGTCCCAACGAGAAGTTTGATCTAGTATGGTGAGTACGCCAAATATATGTAGTATTTGCTGCATGGTTTGGGCCAGCGTGGTTTCAGACCAATCCCTTTCCTTTGTTTTGATAGTGCCACGCCAACAGCTAGTGCAACTATTTGCGAGGTGCTACAAGGTCCTCCTTCTGCTTCATGCAACTCTATTCCTTGGCGCCGGTAAACCCTTTGGGTGGATAGCGAATGCTGATTTATGCTGTCCCCACCCCCAAACTAGTCTCTAATGCATACTAATATTCAGCCCGGCGAGAAGCCCAAACGAAACTAGATAAGCAATCCTTCCATATTTCATTCCTTGGACTGTCCAACCCCCCCTGAGGGAGCTGCATGGACATGTCGCCCTTTGTACAAATATCGAAGCCTCCCTCGACCGTCTTCACTATTTTTCCTCGGCTGCACGACCTAGTTTCAAAGGGCTATTGAAACAACCATTTTCATCGAGAAGTGGTCACTATACTCGCCTCGGTCGAAGGCATTTGATATCCGATACAATGGCTACGAACAAGACCTCTGGAGGCAATAATGCCTTCCACAACTTCAACAATGACTTTGCACATATTCAAGATCCCAACGAGAGACGACGGCTTGCTCTTGCCGAGATCGACAAGGCCCCTTTCGGATGGTATCATGTCAGAGCCTGTGTTGTAGCGGGCATCGGTTTCTTCACCGATTCCTACGATGTGAGTGTCATGCCTCCACGCAAAAGCAACCTCGCCTAACGGCACACAGATTTTCGCCATTAATCTGGTCACCAGCATGCTGGGTGTCGTTTACTTCAATGATAGCAAGTCACACGGCACCATCCCATCAAACTCAGATACTGCTATCAAGGTCGCTACATCCGGTGGAACTGTTCTTGGTCAACTTGGTTTCGGATACCTCGCGGATGTAGTTGGACGAAAGCGCATGTATGGACTCGAGCTGATCATCATCATCTTTGCTACTCTCGCCCAAGCTCTGTCATCTAACTCTCGTGCCATATCAATCACCGGTATAATCATCTTCTGGCGTGTTCTCATGGTAGGCCTCTCTCAGTCTCTGTCGAGTTAGCTCTCGATCGTCTAAATGCTAAATCAAATAGGGCATCGGAATTGGTGGTGACTACCCATTGTCCTCGATCATCACATCAGAGTTTGCGACTACTAAATGGAGAGGAGCCATGATGAATGCCGTGTTCGCAATGCAAGGCATCGGCCAATTTTCTGCTGCAATCCTTGCCTTGATCGTTACTACCGGCTTCAAAGGCTCTCTCGAGAGCGCTACCAAAGCGTCCACCTGCCTAGGAGTTTGCCAACTTGCTGTTGACAAGATGTGGAGAGTCATCGTGTAAGCTTTTTTTTGTTACCTTAGACCAGGTACCTTACTGACATCGCCTAGCGGATTTGGTGCCGTCCCGGGCTGCATCGCTTTATATTACCGTCTAACTATCCCGGAAACCCCTCGCTATACCTTTGACGTTGCACGAGACGTAGAGAAAGCGGGAGAAGATGTCAGCGCTTATATGCATGGAAAAGCTGAAGGTAGGCCCGATGAAATCCAACGGGTCACGGCTATGATGCAAGCTTCCACCACACTCGAAATTCCCAAAGCCTCCTTCCACGACTTCATTTACCACTACGGGCAATGGAAACATGGTAAAGTCCTTCTTGGCACTGCAGGGTCCTGGTTCTTCCTCGACGTTGCCTTCTACGGTCTTGGCCTCAATAATTCCATCATCCTTGCTGCAATTGGCTGGACAGGCGGGCCCACCATGTATGAGATATTCCGCCGGAACGCCATTGGGAATCTGATCCTCGTCTGCGCCGGAGCTATTCCTGGCTACTGGGTCTCTGTTGCTACTATCGATACTCTGGGCCGTAAACCAATTCAAATCGGCGGATTCGCTATTCTCACCGTCCTGTTCATAGTCATCGGTTTCGCATACCATAAACTCTCTGGGCACGCCCTGCTAGCCCTCTACGTCCTAGCACAATTCTTCTTCAACTTCGGTCCTAATAGCACAACCTTCGTCGTTCCTGGCGAATGCTTTCCAACCCGCTATCGTTCCACCTCTCACGGCTTCTCTGCCGCTTCCGGTAAAGTCGGTGCCATCATCGCCCAGGTCGTCTTCGGCCCTCTGCGTACACGAGGAGCCAAACCTGGCGCGACTGGTAAGGACGCTAGTCCCTGGTTGAACCACGTCATGCAGATCTTCGCGCTATTCATGTTTTGCGGCTTGTTTACAAGTCTCTTGATTCCGGAGACGAAGAGGAAGACCCTGGAGGAGTTGGCCGGCGAGGTTCCTGGTACCCCGAACTATGATCCTGCATTTACGGCTGGAGGGGGGAATGTCGCCGGGGCGGGTGCATATAGGCAGAACTCCGAGGAGGGTAGTCAGCCTGAAAAGACGAAGGGTCCGAGTCCAGAGTCTGTATAAAGATGGGAGGTTGGCGAAAATACACAATGGAATCGATGCGTTGATATGTTTCGGTGGTATATACGATCTGAGCGTAAATGGGATTTGGAGATAACTTTTTTTTCATTATGCACTTAGTTGCATTTTGGTTCGCTCTCTGTACATAGCAAAAATAAACGACGAGGAACACAAATTTAAGAATACAATCATTCATTCTAGTCTACCAAGTATATGCTCTCCGCTGCGTCTGCTTTCAGTTTCAACTGACGTTCCCAACTCATATTCAGCAAACTCCCGCGGAAAGCCGTCCAGGCCCGTCCTCCCATATCAAATTCAACGAGTAGTACTAACTAGCGAGACGACCATCTCCACCCATACAATCATAACTTCTTTTCCCAAAGATAAGCTCTCCGAGCACTCAAATTCAGATACCCAGCCAACAAGCCTCCCCTCCCTTCCCCTCCACACTTACGCGAGACTCTAACCGCAGAAGACATATCTATAGTATCTCTTACCCTCCATGCTACTCACGCTACGCTTCATCCTCCACATTTTTGACTAAACAATCTGATCTCGAAGGATGATCATTCACTCTCACTACCATATTGCTATTATATCTGATAACAAGCCCTGAAGAAATCCTTAGGGGTTGTATGAGTGTCGGTAGTACCTATTTCCATGGTACTTCCGAGTTGGCCTTGGTGTTGTTGATTGGTGTTCAATTGGTTCAATTGGGTAGGAGACGAGAGATTGAGCTTGAATACGTTGTATTCAAGCTGTGCTTTTGAGATTATATGATTCTTGAGGTTCAGAAAGCTATGGGAGATGTGTTCTATATAAATAGGGGTTCGGCGGCGGTCCGTGGCCGAACCCGTGATCAGGATCACGTGATCCACCATATCGATTTACCAACAATGAGTGATGAGTTAGATATCTACCGTCCTAGTTTGGGGAAGGATATTCTTCTCGCGGATGAATTCAAAGGGATTTGGGGGGGGGGGAGAGGGTTCGAGAGTCTTGTGCCTCTACCACTAGTAAATCAAAGATCCTCATCTCCTAGACCTAGTTTTCCTGATCCCCCTCAGCTCTCCTTCACTCTGGTCTCCTGGGTACGGATTTGCGCATTAGTATCAGCTATATCGACCCAGTATGTGCGTATCATCAATTTTTACTATTTGCGTATATCATATAGGTTCGATCTCTACTTTTTGTTTGTTGGTGGTGGTCAAGATATATATGCCTTGGTTGTTGCTGGCGCAGTGGGCACTGGTGAAGTGGGGTCGAAGAGCAAAACGAGGGTGTACATGTATCCTAGAGCGAGCGCTATTCGACGAAACCCGACCTAGCCTGATGGCGTAAATTTTGCATGTGACTTAACTTCAAGATATGCAGTAGTTAACTGAAATCAGCATATATACGCATAGGGGGGATAAAACAAACTTTTTTTCGACGCCCAAAACGAAGGTTCTTAGCAGGCGAACGCCGAACAGTCTGTCTCAATCAACCGGAAGGGCATGGAATGAATCCCGCCCGTATGCATCCCTTGCATAATATAATATATGCTTGTACTGTAATATGTAGCCTTCAAGGTAATCACATACGTACATCAGCAACAAATTCCCGAAAGGAATATCCCAAGACGGGAGACTACTTGTCGCTTGCTTAACTTGTCGGGGGATATGTATCTCTAGCCCGTTGATCGCGCGATAATGCTCCATGATCGAGTGGATATACATGAGCTGCAGATACTTTTGCAATTGCTGCACACCTGCAGTCCGGATCCTATATATCGTCTTGTTTTCAAAAAAATAAAATTGCATATGTTGCTCAGAATAGGATTGATTTGATTTGGTTCCTCGCCTTACCTTCTCCTCCCGGACTGCCCAGTCTAGACTCCACACGTCTTGCAGGAGTCGTAAGCTGATACTTCGTACTTCGTACAGTACAAAGTACGTGAAGATATCGATCGAAGGTGTGCAGGAGCAGCGATCGATCTGCAGCACTGTCTTACCGTGTGAGACCCGCCCTCAGACCCTGCCCCACCGCTAGCTATAGCTACACCAGAAAAGAAGTACCGCGTTACGCAGTCGCTCTGAGGTGGTACAGGTGGGGGTCGGCTTCGGTGATGTGATAGGAACCTGGGAGTCGGAGTCTTTCAAGGTTGTTCCGTCTCATCCTGTCCTGTGCTGTCCTGTGCTGTCCTGTGCTGTCCTGTGCTGTCCTGTGCTGTCCTTTGCTCAACTACTCGAGCCTTGGCAGGATACATATCTGAGGAATATTTAGCCTTTGATATATATATGGTGGATTCGAAACGGCGGCCGGGCCGGGTACGAGAACCCTGCGCTGCGTGCATGCAGCTGGCTCGGAATGGAGACCCGGTACAGGGGGAAATATGCATGAGGCTTAATGAGACGACAAATCTGGAGACAAAAAATTCGGCCATTATTTGGATTATATTGCTAAGAGTGAGGTCAGGCTAATAGTAGATAATAGTAAATACATCATTGCGCAAGGAACGAAATTCTTCACTTGAGTAGGACTTCCTGCTGACTCTATCTCTATCTAGCACCCTAGTTCCGTGCGGTAACAAATTCGTAACTAGCTCCGTCTGACTCCAGCAGGGTTTCAACGCCGTGCCAATGGCAATTGCCCACCCAGATAAATCCCAGTGTCGCTTTCCGACGCCCAACGCCACGCTTCATCCAAAATTCCAAGCCTGTTAGTACATCATCGAGGAAGAGGAAGAGACCGGCGAGTGCAATACGGGGGATGCAATCGGTGTTTTGAAGGCATCGTGGACAACCGCTGGCTTGAAGATGTGCCGAAACACTTCTAAATCAGCCGCAACGCTAGACTTGGAGGTGGAGACCGACGAACTCTTCGTCGACGACTTTGAGGATGACCCTTTCGACGAGCTAGAACTGACGGTGGCAACTCCTTCCGGGGAATCAAAGGCGAAGACGACGTCTCTGAAATGGCCCACAAACTCGGGATCCTTGAGCAACGCATCCCTCCACATCAGTGCAACCTCTTCTGTTGGGTTCCGAAAGCCAGGTCCCAACCCAAATGTCCCGATGACCAAATTGATGTGTCTGTAGTACACGGCGATGCGCAACGCAGCCCGGATCTTATCTCTCATAAGCTCCTTCTCTTGCTTGAAAGAGTACTTTTTGCCTGAGCTGTCTAATTTCGGCCTCTTCACCGGGCAGATTGAGATGATAGGTAAGGCTGAGTAATTAGCATTTGACTTGCATTCGGGGACTGGTGAGCTTGATCTTACACTTGTACTCCGGCCAAGGCTCGTACTTTTCTGGGCCATTCCTAAATACAACTACATTTGCTGAGTAGATACCCGATGTTGGGGGAATTGGGTAGTTTGCTTTTGAGGAGTTGCCAGCCGCAGGAGTAGTGAGGGTCGCAAACAAATTACTCCTCCGGCAAAGACATTCTTCGGGTGACATGACACCTGCTTTTGGTAAGATGTCTATGTACTGTAAAGTGCAATCCAGAAACAAAGTACATACCAGCTTCCCAATCGCCTCCCGGCCGTTTGTCATTTGCAGGCATTATAACAGGAATTGGACTAGTTCCTGGCTCGACCCAGTCAAGGGCGAGGTCGACAGGATCTCTTTCGTAGAAAGCTATAGAATCAATAAGTTTAGAAGACAAAAAAAATGCACAGGATATCTACCGAAGCGGCAGTTCTGTGCGTTCTCCTTAGATGGAGATTGAGCTACCATAGAGTCGGAATAGCACAAGAAGGAAGTCGGAGGCCATTGGGAGCTAAAATTGTGACGAATGAAGGGTATGTATGTTTTCTTAGCTTCTGCAGCGATTTCAGATGGCTTCAGCTTCGAAGGAGGCATTGTTATGATACGATAAGGGACCAGGTATGGGGCAAGAACAAGGATTCTGGGCGAGCTGTGCGCGAAGACGATGAGAGCAGACCTTTGATAGATAGTCTGTAACCCATTACATCAACAGATGGACATGGGTCTGCATTATATAGTTCAAGAAGGAGGAAGAGCCCAGGCAGGCACTGCAAAGCCCAACATTCCTAGAGTGAACAGATACAACAATGCACAGACATATGCAAAACGCCCGGTGGCTAAGACCTACCTGGCAAGCCCTATGACCCGCGGCCCCGTTATTCGACTCATCAGGAACAATATCCGACGGAGGATATGCTAGCTGGAGAACACAAAGGCATATTTGGGACAAATCCAGCGCCGCAGAGGCGATTTAATTGACAGCGTAACGGGCCCAAAGTAAAATAAAAATACCGGCATGCACAAATCCGGGCCCCAAGATCTAATTGTGTTTTGTAATAGGTTGTACGCCAGATTAGCGAGGAGATCTACCCAAAGAAAGCAAGTGGTGGAACATGGCGTCCAGAGCACCGACCGTCCGAGTGCCACAGCATATGAAAAGCCAGCTAGGTTGCGGAAGGCCTGGAACTGACGATCTGTCTGTCATTGAAGGTTAACGGGCTTCACAGCAAATTGGGTCACCCGCCCAATTGGTACTTTTGCATTGCATGCCCAAGTGTGGGCGATACTCGAATGAGTTTCTAGCGAGATAACATGACGGCAAGGGAAATTCAAAAGGATGCAAGGCATCTCGACCATGTGCTTGCTGTGAGACTGTCAATATTGTGAATGAGCATTGACATGATATAGAATTGTGATAGAGATGAGCTTGGGCCGTAGGGTGATGAGTGGTACATAGCCTGGGCGAGTCGAATGGAAAAAAACAGCGGGCCGGAACGAGTACAGTACAGTAGCGCCTCTCGCTTCGCGTCTGACTGGATTGGCGCCAAACGCCTGAAACTTTTTGTTGACATCCGGTCTGATCACCACTCTTCGATTTGGACCAATTTACCCACACCCCAACCATCACTGCACCTCCTCGATACGAAGTAGCAAGCGCCTCAGATCTCGGACCTCAGACCTCTTAGATGGTGATCGCGCAAGCCGCCACACACTCCACCTGCGGCTGCGGCTTGATGTGTGCTCACAGCCTTCCATCTTACGACGCTCTTTCACCCAAATAAACGATCTCCACAAGCCCTCTAAAAGAAGCACGGAGCGGCAATTTCCCACGACTGAGTCTATACGAGTGATACATTGGTCTGACTCTGGAGAAGGGAGTAAGGGACTGAAAGCATGCTTCAGCCAAAGGCAGGCCTCGTTCGAAATATCACACAAGCCTGTATAAAGTCGCGGCATCTCCAGACTTTTTCCGGTACGCGTGGCGCTTCAATCGCGCAGATTCTGGACAATGGACCACAAGATGCTAGCAAGGTAGTAGTCAATGGCTTCATACGTTCGATTAGGAATCAGAAGCAGCGGTCTTTCGCAAATGTTGGGGACGGGACGACTACACAATCACTACAAGCCATCTTGACGCCCGAGGAAGCCGTGAGGTCTGAACCTGGTCCAATTCTAATCACACGCCTATCGCTGATTAGTTTCCTCGAATAGTTTGACGACGGGGACAGCGGCACGCTTCACGGGAGAATGGATTCCCTCACCGAACCCAAAGGTCCAGAGCCATGAACTCGTGGTGGAGAAGGTGGAAATACTTGGCGGCGCCGATGCAGCTGTATGTAGGACATATATTTGCAGGTGTATGCGCGACTGTCGTGCTAATTGATGACAGACATTCCCATTACAAAAGAAGTGGCACACAGCTGAGTACCTTCGGAGTATACCCCATATGAGGATGCGGACTCAAGCCAATTCGACCTTACTTCGTTTACGATCAGATGCGATAGCCGCGGTGACAGCAATGTTTCACGCAAATGGCTTTACCCAAACGCACACCCCCATAATTACATCATCTGATTGTGAGGGTGCAGGAGAGGTTTTTCACGTGGGTAGTACGCACACTGGAAAGAAATCCGAACATGATGATGGGTCCTTTTTCAGAGCGCCGAAATATTTGACAGTCTCCGGCCAGCTTCACCTTGAAGCACTAGCACAATCTGTCAGCAGAGTCTGGACCTTGTCCCCTACATTCAGAGCTGAAAAAAGCGATACTTCACGTCACTTGAGTGAGTTTTATATGCTGGAGGCAGAATTGAACTTTACAGAAGAAATGGAGGATGTTATGAGTGTCGTACAGAACGCTTTTCGCTCTATCACCACTAGTCTAGAAAGCGGATCCAGGGTGGCTACTGAGCTTCTAGAAAGGGCTACCACAGACAACAATAGCAAAGCCCCAGCCAGCGGTTATACAGGAGAGAAGGAGATGCTACGACGTTGGCGCGGAGGTTCCCTGGAATTCCACCGAATCACATATACTGACGCTATCAAATTACTTTGTTCAAGCAATCATCAATTTGAGCATGAACCGAAGTGGGGATTGGGTCTTCAAGCCGAGCATGAGCGCTACATCGCCACCACTCTGGGCGATACAAAGGAAGCAGTGGTGCCAGTATTCGTCACCCATTATCCCCAGGCTATCAAACCATTCTACATGCTGCCATCGAGCACCAACGAAGAAGGTCGCGGAACAGTAGATTGTTTCGACTTACTTGTCCCAGAAGCATGTGAGATAGTTGGTGGTTCCATGCGTGAGTACCGTCTCGAACCGCTCATACGATCCATGCAAGCCAACAAGATGATTCCACCTGGTCCTATGCCATCAGAAGAAGAACTCGGCGACCTGAAATGGTATGTTGATCTACGTCGGTGGGGCAGTGCACCTCATGGAGGATTTGGCCTGGGCTTTGATCGACTGTTGGGGTATCTTGGTATGGTGCCAAATATCAGGGAAGTTGTGGCATTCCCTCGATGGGTAGGACGTTGCGATTGTTGAGACACCCTCGTCGCATGTACAGTACAACTGTTGTAATACTATATCCAACACGGATGGCTCTACTCCCGTCGATAAGATCTTGATTCTTGGCTCTATACACAGTCACATGCGTAGCACATGTCCCAGTGTCCGAGTAGTCCTCCTGGTGACAACAAACCCAGATTCGCGTTCAGATTCGCGTTCTCAAAATGGAAAATGCAGGGGTGATTGGTCGATATTCCCGTCGGCACTTCCTCTGATTTGCGATACTCAACAGCACACAGTCTCACACCCAAGCCGGACACATCATCTGGCATCAGCTCATGACACATCTCTTGAGTTGTCTTTCAATGTTCTATCTATACCCACGTCTTCTCAATCTACCTTGTTTCCAACATCCACGCCTCATCGTCACACAACATGAAACATCGCAAGCCCCAATATCGGCCACTCCCTCATGCAGCCTCATAGGGCAAATTCTTCAGCAGACTCGACCAACGTCAGCCAACCTGAAAGCCGACCTCAACTGCAACACTCACATTTAGGCAGAAAATCTCATTTAGCTAGGCACAGTAGGATACAACTCCCCTCCCTATCCTCCGGGGATGCACAGCCAACCAGCCGCCGTTAAAGACGATTTCCGTAGGGCGATTGCGCCCCCACCCTCAATCAGACCAGCACTAGGTTTTTGTTTTCTAGCTCCAGTTCCACCAATGGTGGAGAAAAGTACGCCTTTCGCTGAATAAATAGTGGAAGAGTTGGGTTCACGGCCAGGCTCTAGACCTGATCGATATTTGCAAGCGAACTGCAGTGGCTTTAGCTGCAGATGAGCTACCCCTCCTGCCTATGGTTCTTGCTTCGCTTTGCTTTTGCCTCTTTCACTACAACGCAGCAGCTACTCCGCCGCCAACATGCTTCGGCTTTGTGCGGGAGCGACGGAAGGCTGCATACACCCTCACCTGCTCACCTGCTGACTCCACTCTCCACTTTAGATGTTTGTGGGTCATCCGTGAACTGGGTACAAGGGTACCCAACCGGTGTGTGCTGCACATATGCCACTGCGGCGTCTGCGGCGCTTAAATCGGCACTTTTGTGCATGAGCATTTGCTAGGGTACGGAGGCAAGCGAGCTCCGAACATGTGGCTTCGTATGTTTTCGCATTAAAGTCTTGCATCCTGTACAACGCAAGGGAACGTTTGCTGCGGATGCGGGACGGGAGGTTTGCGCCTATTTTAAAGTTGGGGGGTGCTGCAGCTCTTCTCGACGTGGTGGTAGGAGGGCAAGGGGCGGTTTATGCAAGATGAAGGGGTCATGATGAACTAGGAGGCTGTGAATTATCTAAGAAGAAGAAGAAAAATGGTACGATGACAAAAGGAGAGAACGGATATATGCACGCGGATGAGGTGAGGTGGGTTCAGCCCTGGAAATAGGGGTCGGTTGCCGGCAGCACGCCCGGTCTAGGGTTTATCACCAAGGCGCAATGAATGAAACTCTTGAACTGCGAGGCACTCTCACCAGCTCGTTCTACCTTCTTCCAACAAACAAACAAACAAACGAGCAAAGCAAACAGGGAATTTCGTCATCTTTCATCAAGTGAAGTGAAAGGTAAGATATGGTGCACATCCCCTCATTTTCGCCCCCCCTCGCCCCCACCCCCTCTACCACACCCTCTGAATACAACCACAACACATCCAACAAGCAGATCATAATCATAGCCATTATCCATTGTCTAATCCGGCACTCGATGGGGGCCATTCCAAGCAAATGCCAAATTTTACGTGAAAAAAAATGGTAGGGTACAGCATACGCCTGCAAGCTGCTGCTGCTGCTGCTGTAGCCACCCTTCGCCGCCTCCACACCTCATGATCTCCCTGTACAGTACCGCGTCCGTGACAAGGGTTAACCCTACTACTACGGAGTATTTCAGATAGAGATTGAGATTTTTTGAGGGGGCAGGGGGACAGCAGAAAATTCAGGAATACTGATGTACGATTCCTTGATGTCTTCCCTCCCTCCTTGCACACGTCGCTCCTTGTGTGTGGAAGGGGGGGGTTTTTTTCTTTATTTTTCTGGCCTCTTGATATAATAATTGCAGAAAAGGAGGAAAGGAAGGAAGGAAAGGAAAGGAGGTATAAGGGGCCAGAGAAAAGAAAAGTTGGCGGATTAAATTTTTGTATACTATCATATCCTAACCATATCATACCGCCCTAGAAATTCTTCCTGTATTTTAACTTTTCCATGCATTCAAAGACTTAAATTAAACAAACACATAAAGAAAAGAATATATCGCCCGGTTTCTACATTTCTTTGGGGAAATCATGGGCTATGATTTTTTTCATCCCGGAGTTCTCTTCTACCGAAGAGATGATCAGAGACAGGGGAACAGGGGCACATATATGCATACATTTAATACATAGTAGCGTTACATCCGCGCCTAAGCCTGCATGTCCGTCCCCCTGGTCCTTTTCTCGCTTATGATAGATATGTACCTATTTTCTTTCTAGGGGTTTGGGGTTCATTCGTTTGTTCGTTTGTTCGTTTGTTTGTTTGCTAACTGGTTGATCCCTGCTAAAGAAGAGAATAACTGATAATGATTTCTGATTTGAAAGTAAGAAAATCGTAGTAGGTAGGTCGGTCAGGATAGGCCAGAACAAGTGGAAAAGAGGGCGGACTCGGAAGAGGGTGGGAGGATGCAGCGCAGGTATCTATTCAGCTATTCATCTATCTGTGGGGTTTTGATACCCCGTGAATATATATAACTTATATGAAATGATTAATTAATTAGATTCTTTCTTTCTTTCTTTCCTTCCTTCCATTTTTTCCCCGGCGTTCATCCATCCATCCATTTGCACAGCTCATAAGCGCCGCTGCGACGCGGGGTCTCTACAGTTCGTATGCCTGCCTGTATATTACATGTTCCCTTCGCCCCCCCATCCCCGCTCCCTGTTCCCCATCCCTATGAAACAATCAGACAAATTTGAAATACTATCTGGTATCTGGTATTAAAAGTCCGAACGAATAAAAAGAAAGAGAACGAAGAGAAGAGGAAGAAGAAGCAGGGAAATTATATAAACAGGAAATTATAAGATCTCGTCTTGTTTCGTGTATACAAATAGACACAAAAAAAAACACCAAACCCCCTTCGCTCGCTCGCTCGCTTACTGTTTGTTTATTTTTTAAATGCACGCATCAGCTAGAGAATGATATGATTAGGGGGTAGGAATGGGGATGAGGAAAGTAAGAGGAGAAGTTTTGTGCATCATATCGTATGTGTGTATATATAATTATATTCATCCATCTGTCTGCCATCAGATGATGGATAGTAGGCAGAGACAGCTAGCTAAAGACTACATCGATCCCCCCCACACACACCCATCCTTGTTCTTGATTCCCATCCAAGAGACAATATACTTCGTACTATATACATACACAACATCAAAGAAAGTAAAGTCACCTAGTATAATAAAAAAAACCGAAAAACAGCAACGGTTCAAAAATACGCGGTTACTATATCACCAGCTACCCTACCTCCTCTTCTTTCACTCTCTTCTCTTCCCTTCCTATTCCCCTTTTACCATTTAAGGTATAGAAGTTTTGATTTTGGATAGAAATATAGAGAAAGAAAGAATAGGACATGACAAGAGCTAGAGAGATAGAAATGTATATATATAGCAAGGAAAAGAATAACTTAAACCCCATCATAGAAAAGAAACACTCCTTTCATTTCGTTTCGTATGTGAATAACATACATACATGCGACATGTCAAGTCCATGTCCGTAGTGTTCTGCCTGCTACGTAAATTGATTATAAGTTTCAAAACAGGAAATGTGAAAAGAGAGGGAGGGAAGGATAAAGTGTGGCTTCAATATATACTGATACCAATCCTAGATATGAGCACCACTCTCACTTCACGTGCCTGACGTTAACATCGACTCTGATACTTGAACTTGACATATACGCAGGCGAGGAAAAACGATTAAATGTAAAACAAGACGAGGGAAGATTTTGTCCTAGAAGAAATTCATTAACTCCTATAAATCATCACATCATGAGCAGATCAAGAATCGGAGGAATTTCATGTCTGCAAGTTTTGGCATTCATTCTTACTATATATATAGGTATATATATATATATCCCCAGCGAATCCCATCCTGTCCTGGCCATTCCAGGCAGGCAGGCAGGTGGGTAAAGATACTTTTTGTGAACCCCGCGCGCACACGCGACGCCACTAATTCCGCAGTACGCAACGCAACGCAAACCTGTTCCCCATGTTATGATAGGCAAGGCAAGGTTGAAAAGCAAATGTAGCATCCCAAGTTCAACGCCAAACGCAATGCGAGCAAATCCCATCCCCTCCTCTCCCAATCCATGCTAGTATATCGTCCGTAGACCAGATCCCATAAAACGAAGGCTGTGCTGTGCTGTCATGTGCCGAAGCTGCAATGCTAGCGAAAAGCAGAAGACGCGAAAGGAGAAAAAATAATATCGACCGCGATAGAGCCTATTTATACAATGGAAAACGCCAACAGTAAGAATAAAATGAGAAGCAAATTCTATGTGGTGGTATCCAACTCCAAAATCCATGCAAGTCACGAGAGGGGCCTTTCTCTATTAGATCATAAACTTCTTGTCCAAGACCCGAATGGCTCTCTGATCCTCACCGACGATGTTGAGCTTCTCGTGAGGAATGTCAGCTGGCTTCTGGTTATCACCACCATTGGTCTTGGGGCTTTTGCTACCATGTCTGCTGCCATTGCCGTTGCTGTTGCTCTTGTTATCCGACATGACAGAGACGGAATCGGTGGCGTGAACCAAGCTCGAGATGCTTGGAATGCTCTGAGCTTGAGAGGTGCCATTGGTCTTGATGATATCCTTAGGGGATGCAGGCCGGCCTCCATGCGACGGTGTATTGATCTGAGACGCAGCTTGGGCCATATTCTGTGGTGGTGTCCTTATTCTTGTTTCCTCCTTGATCTGGACAGGGGGCAAAGAGATGGGGGCAGCCAGCCTCGGATCGAGCATGGGAGGGCTTTGTAGGGCTCTCTGTGCAATTGCTGCCTGTTGTTCTGCGACCAGTCTAGCTTGAGCGACACGTGGGCTTGGGTTGGGGGCATAGCTTGGCATCAGGTTCGCGGCGGTTGCGGTGCTCATTCCTCTCGATGAAGTAGGTGGGGGTGGCAGTGACGAGTCAGAGAGTTGTGGTGGTGGTCGATCGAACGCCGAAGGGCCTTGAGGAATCATGCCATGTCCATGTTGGAGGTGACCGTTGGGCATGTGTGGACTGTGATGTTGGTACGGCGATGTGTGCGCTGATCCGGGTGGTGGTGGAAGAGGCGAGTACATCTGCCCTTGGTAATGCGGGTAAGGCGGAGTCTGGGCAGGTGAAGGTGGCCACGAGTATCCTGGTTGGTAGCCATATGGTGGCGGAGGAGGCCCTCTGTGTGGAGATGGCATCGGTTGATGTTGCATGTACGGGCTCTGCTGCATCGGCGCTCTCGTAACCGCAGGTCCCTGTGCTTCGTGTACGGTCGACTCTGGATACATTCCCTTCACGGGGACGATGTGTCGAAGCTGTGGATCAATCGTTGGCTGAGGAAGCTCTGGCGCACCTGGGTGAGGTCGGGAGTAGTAGCTGATCAAGTGTAGATGTTGCCCGGTGGAGGTTGTGATGCTGAACGACTGCTTCATCAATCCATCGGGCTTGTATCTGTATCCATCTGGCCCGTCGCCATCCATATCAAGATCCTCGTCGCTGCCTCTTCCGCTCTCTGGTGTCTTTCCATTCGGTCGTCGTACTGGTGGTGGTACAAATTGGCCGCCTCCCCTCTTGCCCTCCATCTCCCGGTAGGTGAGAAAGCTCCCAGAAACCCTGCTTGCACTCCACGACTTCCCATCTGTCCATCTCCTCATGCCTGCTTCTCGCTCATCCCATACGAAGACCGAGCCTGACTTTATGGACTGTCTCTCCTTCTCAGATAATCTGCGCTGGACTCGAGGTAGTAGGCCCAGTCGGCAAGCTTCGAAGAGCTTGATAGCGTCTGCGGGAGACCGTACATGGCCGTAGTATGTGTCCATCTCGTCTGCGGGTAATCTGTTGGACTCAATTGGGTGTTGAGTTGCGGCTGCTACAAAATGTTTCGAGCTCGAAGTACAGGTATATGCGGCCTTATACCTCAGCACATGCCTCTCTAGAAGAACAGAAAGCTTGGCTGGCTCAAATCGCAAAAGACCTATCTTTAGAATGCTCCTGTAGATCAAGTATATCTACGCGGACTTGATGGTTAGAGAAAGCTTGAGTACAGGTATCTGGCGCAGTAGTCAAGTATTGGCGGAGGTCGGCACCGTTTGGGATAGGTTATTGGGTTCCTGAAACGTCTGGTGGTTGATCCTCCCCCGTCGCTTCAGATGAAAAGTTAGCTACGGAATCGTCCCACTCCTGTACTTTGTACGAGGGGAAGTCGACGCGAAGGTGAGACAAGTTGAAGCACAAGATGACAGAAGCTTACTTTAAGCTTCTCGGTAATTGCGCGCGTACTATTGCCGTCTGGAGCAGAGGATGAGGCTACCCAGCGGATCTGATACAGTCGCAAGCCGAAAACCATGTGCAGTGCATCCGTGAGCCCGTGAGGAAACGGAAGATGTATATGCGCCAATAATGTACACAGTTGTATAGGGTCTTGCTGGGGGAGGAAAGTTTGGAGATAGAGTTGGTGCGAAAGTGCTGGAAGCCGCCGCGATGACGCAGTCGAGCAGCGACGAATGAGCGCCAAAGCCGGAAAAAGCTATCTTCCGAATATGGGCCAATGCGAGGATGCAGTGAATAAAGAAATGTTTCAAATCAAAAGAAGAAAAAAGGTACGTACGTTGTATTGAGGGATCGGTAGTAAAGGGAGAAAGTGAAGCTATTCCCAAAGCCGGCTTGAGGAAGACGGGTGGTTGTAGGTTGTGGTTGTGGTACGGTACCAGTGGGGGAAAAATAATCGGGCTCGCTTCGAATCGAAGATTGGCGTTGGTAAATGAAAATTCGGGTCACGAGATTCTCCCTCAATTCAGCTCAAACTCGGTTGCGAACTTGACTCGACTCGACTGGAAATTGCAGCCAAGGTTTTTTCCTTTGGATGTTTGAAACTTTCAGAAAATTGTCAAAGTTGACCGTCCGTGAGAAATATACTTTCTCGGTGCACAAAAGCTACGCAGATGCTGTAGTCCGGGCTCCACTGTCCTATCCGAATGTATGTCCGATGGTTGAGGTGCACCGTAGACAGTGTGCGTGCTGTGCCTGTGGTGGGCGTTGAAGAAGTGGTGATGATGATGAAGATGATGTTGTTGTTGAGTGTTTTTTTCTTCTCTCTTCTCTTCGCTTTCTTTCTTAGAAGCATAAAACCGGCGGGTTTCCGCGGTATATCAAGTACTTCATCATGGCTTGTCCCAGGCAAGGACAGAGGCGTTTGGGGGTTCGTTGGTCCAAAATATCTTAGATTAGGTTTTGCTTGGATGCCAGGATTGGCACGCTAAGTGGAGCTACTGGCTCTCGACTGAGGTAGTCCCAAGCGGGTAATAATATGGTAATATATATACTACAGTACAATTTACCTTAACCTCTTCTGGATGTGCGTGTGTGTGTGTGTTCGTACTTTGCATGTGTGTGTGGGCCCTGACTGGGAGCGGATGCAATGTGATGCGTGAGAGAAGGTTTGTCAAGGGCAAGTTTGTTGGTACTGTACGAAGTAAGAAAGGGAAAGGCTATCTATTCATCCCGGAAGGGAAAAGGATCTGACGATGAGACGGTAAAGACTAAATACGGTACTACCGAGCTGCGCTGCTGCAAGTGTTTGTGATGCACGGCGTGTGTGCAGATACAGATACAGATAGAGTATGTTATAATTATAATGTTTGTTGGGATTAGGGTTATGATCAGGTATATTGTTATCCGGATTCGGATTTGGATTTCGAATTTATTTTAGATTTCAGAGAAAGTCACGCCTTGGTCTCTTCCGGGGAGACCAGCAAGCACCAGACAGTACTTCGTACTAGAGTGAGGCAGTGCTGTACAAAGTAAGAAAGAAAAGAAAAGAAAAGAGTTGTACTTGCTTGCGAATGCAACTGTTGGAAAGCAGTGGTGCTCAGACATCATTTGGTTCCCCAGCTCATTCCTGGGCTCAGCTCTCTCTTCTCTTTCTCTATCTCTCACACCCTCTCTCTTTCTCCCTCTTTTAAACTTCTCCTTCATATACTGCTTGGCTTCACCTCCTACCTGGGTTATCTCCTGTCTGTTCCACTATGTACAAAGTACCGTATCTGTCCCTTCCAGTCTGCCGGATCTTGGCCGTCTCGGACAAGACTATTGACAAGCAAAGCAGGGGATCTTGGCTGTGTGGCGCTGTTCTTGGATGGCCTTGGTATGCGGTGGAGAGCAGAGTTTCGTACGTTCTTCATAATAATAATAATAATCTTCGTGAAGTCGTCAGTAGTAGTTACTAGTGACGAGGATCAAAGGCTTCAATTCGTTATTCAGCTAGACCCATACGAAGTATCTCCCCTCGTGGCCGACGGGGGCCAACCGATGGGGCGATGCGGGTGGATGATACGAAGTCCTGTCACGGAATTCGTAAGCTTCTCTTCCCCGGTCTCTCTCAATTTAAGGATGTCTGATTATTCCGAGATGTAGGGTCACTACGAATCGTACACTACTACTGTACCACTGCTAAGGGAAAAAGAATGATGAGCTTATTTCCTCTCCATATCTTGCCGACTCTCCCTTGGCCAGTCAAATGTTGACAAAGATGAATACAGTAGGTGTATATATATATATATATATACACAGCATTCCAAGTCAGACTGAACCAGCTTGGTCTTGACTCCACTCGTGCATATTGTTATTATTATCAATCATCATTCACGGCGCAGTCCGCTCGGCTCAGCTCAGCTCGGCTCAGCTCAGCTCGGCTCAGCTCTTTCGTCCCAAATAATTTCAACTTCAAAGGGAGGGATGTCCTCTCTTACTCACCCTCTTTCTTTCTCTCTCTCCCTCTTCTCCCTCTCTCCCAGCCCCGCATGCTCGGCAAACAGCTTTAGCCGAACCGCCTCAAGCCAGCTGCCAACCACTGACGCAGCGAACTCTCAGTATACGGAGTACTACGAAGTACTAGTAAAGAGGCCAAGTCAGCCTCCATTCATGGATGGTGGGATAAAGGATCGGGATCGGGGATCGTGGTTTGTTCTTCTATTATTATTGTTCTGCAATTTTCATACTCATACTGAATGCGACGGGCATCTTCATACCAACATTCTTCCAGTGACATTCACATCCACCCTCTTCAAAAGGGGCAATGATCATTCATTAATAATTGATAATATACAGTCCAAAGTATCACGGACTGTTCCACCAATCTACAGTAGTGCATCGCATCTTTCTTTCAACGACTGACGAGGCCTGTGGATCTGACCCCGTCTGTCATCTACTCTAAATTCCAGCCTGCACACGAATCACCAACCTCCACCAACCCAGTGTTGCCAATGATCTCCACCTCATCCACCTCATCCACCTGGCGTTGAAGCTTAAAACTTAAACACCTCACCCTACCGAACACTGAGATATGATACGATAACAACACACCAACCTTCCGCCCCCTAGTGACCTACCAGTATTGAGAAGGTTTCCACTGTTTCAACCTTAACCAGCAGATCCGTCACCCTGACCATGAATCAAGTATGTACTTCGTACTATCATCAGGCGTCGTGTCCTCAAGGGGAGTTCGCGTGCTTATCCACTTTCGAGGTTAAAATCTAAAAGCGACAACTCCTACCGAAACACTATTTAGACTGTACAGTACTGTAACCATGGGCCACATTATTTTATGTTGGGAGGGGCCGATCACCACTTAAACTCAAAAAGCGGAGTCCTTCACAAAGCGGCCCAAAAACATCAATTTTTTTTTTGGCGTGGGTCCCCATGATGCGTACAGGTACGTACGAAGTACGAGTGAGTACTTCGTAGTGAATCATAATAATGGGTGTTTGCCGGCACTTTGTATTTTCCACACAGGTGACAGCAATTCTCATACTTACAGTAGAGCTAGGCTTGACATTGATAACGAGGCACAAGAACAACAACAGCTCAACGTCATAAGGGCGAGGAACGAGATGGGCATACCTTATCCTTCATCCAAGAAAGTTTCCCCCCAACCGGAGATGAGCACACGTTGTACCACACTATCCGTACCGCAAAGGCTTGATTATTTGAGTGAAACGTCAATAATTAACCTTTAGGACTCGGAGCCCCTCGTACAAGCAGCTGCACCGCTGCGCTTTGATACACCCACCTTATTCGCACCTCATCACCCGTCCCTCGGAAGCGACGGAGTCCGTCTACTATTACATGTACACAGTATCACGGTCCCTTCGCTGTTTAAGCCGCACCGAAGTCCGCAGGAAAGAAGAAAAAAAGGTCGTGGGAATTGAAAATTAGATGAAGATAAAGATAAAAATAAACAGGAGTACGGTACTGTAAGCGAGAGGGGGTGAAGCTTCATATCATACCGTAGGGGGCTTTGCGGATCAGACTAATGTACGAAGTATCGGCTCTGACTCCTTGGGAATAATTAGGTAGCCGTGAGTTGTCGCGGATTTTACTTACTGTACAGTATTCTTTCTCGACCCCCGAGAAAGCAGTACTGTAAAAGGGAAGCAATCTGTACTTCGAACTTCGTAGTACAGTACTTGTACTGTAAGCAAGCAGTGGCAAATAAAAATAGCCAGATCGCATGCACCCAAGAGTTTGTTTATAGTTCAGTCAGTCCCCTCTTCTTCCCAGCCCAGCCTTGCTTATCTCACGCGCACAAATTATGCGTGCATGTACTGTACGAATATATTCTCTCAGCCTGGGCACTTGGCGTGCGCCGAATCATTTCAACCTGTCAGATGAGAAAGACTCGAAAGAATCTCGTCATTCCAAACGAATCCTGTATCCTGTATCCTCCTTCCTCTCCTGATCCCCAGCTTACAACGAGGTAGGCAGGTAAGTTTGTACCTGCCTACTATTACGTTTCAATGCACAGCCAACAGTCATCATCATCATCATCACACCACTACCACTCACACCACTTGCCCTTCACTAGCCAGTACAGTACAGTATCGTATTCCCAGAAAGCCACTTCAGTAAAGTACAGTACAGTACAGTAGCCAAGCTAATCAGCTAAGTATTTAAGCCAAGATGAAAACAAAACGCCCGAGAGGAAAGAAATAGAGATTAAAAAAATTAAACTAAATTAAAATGAAATAAAGAACAACACCTACCTTCCCACCTCCCACATCCTCCATTCTCCAGCTAAGCCCAAGACCCAAGCCCAAGCCAAGCATAAGCCAAGCCTTCCTTAGCACCACTTGGCAAATCCCCAGTCCTTCGTACAGGAATAATGAGCCATGGCACAGTCTTGGCAGACATAAGCGATGCGAATCGGGTTGGCTGCACCGACGCCTCGCAGGATTCAAGGTTTTAAGCATGATTTTTAACTTTGTACGCTGTACTGTACTGCAGATCTATGAAAGAGGATGGACGAATAGTCGGATACGTACAGTACTACTGTAGTGTGGTGTGGTGTCGTAGTACAAAGGAGCGTGCCGAGGCGGCCAATCATCGGGTTTATTATGGATTACTGTGCTGTACTGTATTGTACTTTATTTTATTTTATTTTATTTTGATGAGGGGGGTGGAGGGAGGGGAGGGGAGGGGAGGGGATGGAGGCGTTGGAAGTACAGTAGTATACAGTACAGTAATAAGTAGGTGTGCGCGGGATGATGGATGTGATGATGATGATGGATGGAGGGAACGAGAACGAGGGGAATTTCTCCACTCAGCAGGCTTGGCTGGATATCTGTCTCTCTGCCTAGCTGTTGCCTGTTTGTTCGAGTACTTCCCATCATACATACTGTCGGCTGGGTACAGTTGTAGTCAGCCGTCTCTTCCGCCCCTCCCTACGTCCTGAAGATCTGGGAAATCTTGCGAATGAAGTAATCTAACAGGTTGTATCACCACCACCACCGTCGTCATCATCGCCAACCCCAAATAAATACTGTACCCAGTCGGTGCTCCCGTTTTTCGTATCTATACATCTCTCGTACTGTACTGTACTCCCACTACTACAGTACTAGGTAAACTGCGTAGCTTTAACGCAATATGCTGCTTCCTTGAGCTCCAGAACCCAAATAGACAAACGGCCATATGTAAAGCTAAAGCTAATATCACCGTATCAATCAAATCACACGGATTAAAAAAGGAATGCATGCGAATAAGGCAGGCCTCTCCTCACCTTTTCCCCCCAATCACCTTTTCTTCTCGAGCAGATTTCGTGTCCCGCATCCTGCATCCTGCGGAATGTATATACCTGTCACTCACAGTTCTGTATCATAGCACCATCCATCCAAAGCTTAACTATAATTATTAATTACAGTACCTACCACTTAGCTCTCCCTAGTTCGTATAAAAACGAATCAAGTACATGTATCTTCCCAGTCGTCTCCCATCCCCAGAAACCCCGGACTTCGGCATCTTCAGACTTGAGAAAATAAAAAAGATAAACTCTCCAACGCTGCTTTTTCTTCGTGCCTTTCTGCATGATCCGGTTACTTTTTACTCTTCGTGGTGTAGATAATACTGTAGTATAGTATACTTGATCTTGATGGTCCTCGGCACTGTACTGTAATCAAAAGAAAGAGAGAACCGAGCACTCGATCTCGTTGCCTTCCCTCGTATAAACACATATAAACTCCTTCAACCAACTCTAGTCTCCAGCAAAGAAACCAAAATGAAATGAAAATGAAAATAAGGATATAGTATGTAAGAATAATGTAAGTTTTTAACAATGAAAAGAGGAGAAAAAGATTCTCGGTTTTCGATTTCTCGCCCGATGAAGGAAGCATCTCTGTCAGCGTTCTCTCTCCGCCTCCTTGGACGCAAATACCCAAAAAAAATTCAGTAAGAAATTGTACTTTTTTATCTTTACTCAAGGTGAAAGTAAAGTAAAATATCCCCATAAAGTACGCCGCTAGACATGTTACAGTACCGTATCACGATCATTTCCTCTTCTTCCATTTTCCTCACACCCACCACATCGTAACAATCGCACGCAGGCTTTCCCTTGCTCACCTGCCTATTGTCATTTTTTTATTTTTCGTTCAAAAGGAGGCACAAAGTATATGCATATATATACATATACACCGACTAATTGATAGCATAATAAATGAATAAATCACATCCGATCCCTCCTCTCCCCCCCCCCAAAACCCCAAACCCCCAACCCCCTGCACACCACGTTGTTGTCCCCCAAACACAAAACACAAAACCCCAACCCAAAACCCGAACCCCACCAAAAAAAGGAAAAGAATGCCAAGGCCTACCAATTAGGCGATGATAAAACCTTAAATCTTCATAATACAATTCTAAAGTCTTAATACTTCGTAGTCGATTCACCACTGTACTGTAGTCTTTTTTCTTTTTAGGTTTCTTATTTGCTATGACTCCGCGACTACTGTATGAACTTTGACTGCGACTGTGACTACACCTGTGACTGTGTTGCGAATTGTGGATAAGGATAAGGATCAGGGGAAGGAGAAAAAAACATGCTTAAATTAATGGATGAAAAGAAAAGAAAAGAAAAGAAAAGAAGGAAAGAAAGAACGGAGGAGGAAACTAAACTATTGACTTTTGAGTTTTGACGCATGATGTGCTTCCTTTCTGCTTTGCGCTTCTTTTTGATTTTGCATGTGCTTTGTGCTTTGTCTAGGAATCGTTGATTATTCGGTCTAAATATTTGGCTTTGATTCCATCCCCTCCTTGGCTTCTCGGATCTATCAAATTCTCCTCTTACTACTGTATCCAACTACTTCGTACGCGAGAGCCCCCGCTGAATTTACAGTGGTGGATCGAATATTAAGTGTAAATTACACTTTCTCAAAACCATAACGAAGTGAGAGAGAGAAAAAAGCTTATCTATCTTACAGTCTTACTTTTCCTTCCGGTATGTATGCATACTTCCCTATCCGTTTGATCCTTTTTCTTATATTAAGCTTTTTTTGGGCTTCAACTTTAATTTTTTCTTCTCTCCCTCCTCCTCCTCGTTACCTTCGATCCCCCACTCTTCTCAGATGTTCTACCACCATACGAAGATACACACTTACACGTTGTAACATGCGAGAGATACCGAGGCTTTGGAATAATTCTGATTATAATCAAGAAATAAACTAACAAACAAAATCTTGCATGGTCTATCTCTATCCGTCCTCTCCCTCTCGTTTTCTCTCATCGTACAAGCCAAGCAAATGCCGATGGGTAATAGCCGACGGCTTATACTCCTAGCCCACTCCCACTCCCACACTCTAGCATGCTACAGTACAGTACTGTACAGTACTACTTACTACTGTATAAGAAAAGGTCACTTTCACATCTCACTCTCTGATAAGGCCTGATGATACCCACCTGTGTACCGACAATTAACATTTAGCCTTTCATGTAAGCCCGTGGTTCTCCCGCTACAGTACCACCCATCAAAACTTTAATCTCCCAGATGTACTGTACTTCGTAGCGGCGCCTGGCTTTGGCTTACCTATGCTGGACTTGAATAATAATAAATGGCCGGGCCTAGATGGGGGTGGATAGCTTGTTACTTAGCCTGATCGGTCGATCTTCGAAGATTTTGCTGGACGAAGTACAGTAGTAGAGCAGATGAGCGGAGAGGAGGGAAGGGGAGAAAGTGGAGGAGAGTGGTTGATCATCTTGTATGCGGTATTATTAGCATATATTCCTACTACGTACAGCATAGGAGATGAAGATGGAAATGAAGAAATAATAATGAGGGAAGGAAAAAATGAAAGGAGGCAGGGACGGAGGATAGAGTTTTCCGCATCGGATGTTTTAAAGAGAAGAAAAAGCTTACCTTACGCTTGAAATTAATATCTTTCTTTCTTTTTCCTTTGTCTCTTACAAACTTACTTTACTTCCATGTCACGGATTTTCATTCCTACCGAGAATCAGACTTTTAGTGATCGAGTCATTTCTATATACGCCGAGTCGTATCCATGTGCTCTTTTTCAAGGGAGATCAGATCTCAGATCAGATGTGGTTTACATAATCATATTAATCAATTAAAGGTCTCGGAATATCTTTCTATAAATATAAATATACATAAATCTGCGAAGATTCTAATCTCAAACAAACCTTATCCGAATAATCTGCTCACTCCCGCTTCCAAGACATAAATAAATAAGAAAATCCAAAAACTAATACCGGCGTACGCGCAATATTGAATTTGACATTCAACTTAACTTACTTCATGACTCATGTAATCTACCTACCTTTCGTACCCTTAGCGCCACCAATAAAATAAAAATAAAATAAAGTAAAATAAAATAAAATAAACCCTCTCGCCAACCAAACCTTAAAAAGAAAAGAGAGAAAAGGGAACAAGTAGTGGGGTCGGACCAGCAGCTCCTCCTACTTCGTATGTCGCGCTCGCGTCATAACGTCGTAACAAGCTTAATTCCCTTCTCGCATGGGCTTTTCCCTGGCCTGGCCTGTTGTTGCGTGGGTGTTTGTTGGAGGCCACACGACTGGCCAGGCCTTTTGTTCCCTTTCCTTTCTTTCCCATGTTGGGGGGGGGGGCCGCGTCAGCTGTGCCGCGTGTGCTTGGCGGAAAAGGAGGTGCGGAAGGCTCGGGAGGGGATAGGTAGGATGGGACGGGAATAGAATGGGAATAGGATGGGATGGATTGGGAGATGGGAAAAGGATTAAAGAAAGAGAGAGAAAGAAAGAAAGGAGTGAAGAGAATTGAGAAAATTGAGAATTGAGAGTTGATTGCTAGAGGTATGAATAATAACCGTGCCGTCGTCAGCATAAGAAAGACGGGAAGGAAAAAAATAAGAGACAGAGCTGAAAATAAGGATAGACACCGGCTGTAGATAAGATAAGCCACATCTCTGCCAAGAACAACCTCAACCTCAACCTCCGCTCTTCTCTCCTCCCTTCATTTCCCTTTCAATTAATGCCAAGGGACTTGAACAAACTTGTTTATCGATAATGAATGAAAAAATTTCTCCTTTTTCCTTCCTGATTCGTTCGCCCACTTCAGCTCTCTTGGTACAAGTATCCAGTATGTGGCCTTGGCAAGAATAACCTTAAAGGATAGGGCACGTGAGAGGGAGATGCAGTACAGTACTGTAGTGAGAAAATTGTATCATACCTACTACTGTACCAACAACCCCTTCCCGCTTCCGATATTGGCTTGAGGGGAATAAAAGGCTTGCTTTTTTGGGGGGGCGGTTTGATAAATGGATTTATATGCATATACTGTATGCATATATACAAACATACATGACTCGTACGAAGGGAAAGAAGAAGCTGAAAGAAGCAAAAGAGAAGTCATTACTGGAATGATGAAGGGTTTGGCTGGAATAATTGATGGTTGGAAGTGGGGGAAAGCGGTGTGAAGGGATGAGGCGCTTTTCGAGGCTCCGTAGAGGCGCGTGGGAGGGAGAAGCTGACTGTGTTTTGAGTGGCTTGGTCTTGTGAGAGGATGGTGGGCCTGAGAGAGAGAAGAAGAGAAAAAGAGAGAAGGTGAACAGAATAGATAGAGGGGTGGATGGATGATTAGTGACTGGTAAGCAGAAGCAGATTCGCCGCTGTGAAAAAAAGGTATCCAGTCAGTGACCGTCATCCCTCTCAAGTCTCCTGTGTACCAAGAAGCCGAGGGGTATAACAATTGATTGCTCATTCAATTTATTCATTATCTCATGTTCTCTCGGGTAAAGCATCGATCGAGAGTTCGATCTTTAAGTCTAAGCCGAAGAGAGACTTGGATAGATAGTTGTTCGCTGTTTTTGTTTTTTGCTTCTGCTTTTGCGGGAATAATTGGTGTAAATATGTTTAGGAAAAGTATGTGTGAAGTGTGAAGTGTGAAGTGGGAAAAAAGACGAGATGTCTGCAGAAGGCTACAGAGGATTTGATCATTGCGTTATTCGTATGTCAATGAGTACTGACATGAGATCCCATTTGAGAACCTATTATTCTTTTCTTGAAATTTCTTCTCCTTTTTTTCTTCCTTGGCTCAAGATCAATCAACTTGCTTGCCTGACATGTTTAACGCCTCGGGTGCTATATGACTGAGAGATAGCTTCTGTTCAGAAAGTTCTGACAGTGTGATGGACGGAGTGGTGCATGTAGGGAGGGAGAAGGGTTGTCATTCACTTTTGGACTGTGAATTTTTAGATATCTCGCCATGGGCCATCACATAATTCGCATGTCCTGTCTTTCGTACTTTTTGTATATTTGCGTGATAATGCTCAAGGTTATGAGAGCATCCATCTCAGAGTGATGGTATCATTGGTATGCCCTTCAGGAGGTGGGGAATGTATTCTCTTCTTTGGAACTGGAGACCATATTATCCTGTTGGGGCTTCCTGGGGAACTGCCTCAGATGATAATGATATGGTTGCCCACACTTCAAACAAGTGTGATTCGAAGCTATAAAGTACATATAGATATACTCAACTCCGCTCGGTATGTCTGAAGGGTAAACAATGTCTCGATATTAGATGTTGCTTTTTCTCATACGAATACCCTTATAAAGTACTCGGATCAGATAGCCTTTCCTGAAAACTAAAACGTCAATATTACACTTGTGCATTTTTTGTTGTGCTTTCTTTAGCAGTCATAGTTCGCAAAGGCGGACTTGATATATTCCAAACGTGCTGTTTATCAGTATCAATTATTAGAAAACCGATAATTTTATATTGGAACCCTTCTTTGAAGCCCAGATTAACAATAAAGAGGTAAGGAGGGTCGCTTCAAGTGTTGCTTTACTGTCATCTCTAAATATCAAAGCTGTCGAAGCTGTCGAAGCATATCCGTCGCACCTATAGACTTCATTCACAAGGCCTTCATAATGATACTATGAACGTAGTCATGATAACAGGGGTTGCAGCTGTTGAATTCAAAATCTGGACTCTTCAATCTTCCTTTTGATACGGCGGGGTACTGTAGTGTGGGGAAATTTCGAGATTTCAGTGCTCGCTGGATCTCAAAGGGCCCTGCTAGTTCTCCTCCCTCACATTATTCAGAGATCGAAATGCAATCTAGGTAGTATATAATAAGTACCATCCATCTTCTGTACATAGTTGGTCGAAATACCTAGAGCATTCTCTTCAAAAAAAAAGTTATATTGGCTCATATGCGCAGCTCTCTTCATCATATCTGCGAGATTCTTTTATTAGTTGAGAACTAGTGTGCTGCAGATTATACATATATTCATTTTGAACGACGATTGAGATCTCGTTCTGCCTCGTAAAGCTCTCTTTTGTTCCTTTCCCGATTAATAGCTAGAACAAGATGACAGAAGACCATGCCGATGACTGATCAGGCAAGCAACAACTGAACTTGGCACAAACATATGGCTACCGACAAGGTTACAAGAGCTGCAACTCTTCTTACACTCCACAGACTTGACTCGGACGGAAAATTCCGAGACGATCCGAGAGAAAAGGTTTCGTAGCTAGCTCTGTTCAGCATGAGCGGCAAGACATCTGGTGGCAGTGTGGCACGAAAAAACCAGAAGGGTGAAAGAATGAAATCGTTTTGGCTACCTCGTCATCATCTCGAAGCACGACAAATCCGTCGGATAACCGCATGTTTCTAGCTTCGATCTCTTTGACGAGAATGCTGTCCCGCGCTGGAGGGTGTAGGAGAAAGGACAATCTATTCCTTTCATGCAATATGCTATGGCGAGGGGGTCTGAACACATGAGCTATGCCATCGCTGTAAATTTTTCTGTCAGTTGTCAGTAGGACAGGAAGCTTGGGGGCTTAGAGCATGCTCTCTCTTTGCTAGTCTCAAGGAATCATTTGGATTGCATTTCCTACAATTGGAAGCCTTCGGTCAGCTGCAATGTCTTCCGCAATCTGCTTCAGCGGCACATTGGGCCATCTTTGAACTTGACAACTTGCGGATCGAACTGTTCCCTAGATTGGAGAGTACGATAGCTTTCATTATAACCTATTCGTGGACTACTGTAGGTTGCAGGATCATTCACAACGGAGCTCTCAGCAAGCGTCTTGATCTCATGAAAGACCAAAAGAAAGAAAAAAATTATTATAGAAGCTCCAAATGGAACCTCGGGAATTGAGCCCGAGGCGGGGCTCGAACCTGATGTTGTTTAGTAATGGTTATATATATATGTAGCGTAGAAGAACTTACCCGCGACCTTGAGGTATTCTAGTGAACTTCACATATAAGAGCCACACGCTCTACCGATTGAGCTCTATCGGGTTCTGTTAGAACATGCTAGATGGATGACAGGGAAAGCAAGGACTTACACCCGGGCTTAGATTGCTGTTGTTGGAAAGGAATGAATTATTGGGCTTTATTGTGTAGCAGAATCTCTTGCTGTGGGGAATGTGGATAGAGGTGCTCGCTTGGTGAAGTTGCCAGCTTCGATCCGGGGAGGTACCGATGGGGGTGGGCGACGAGTGAAGCCCTAACTCTATAATATTATAAATCCCCTTTTGAAATTTCTCTCTTCATGGGTGATTTGTGGAAATGTTGAGTTGGAATTAGGGAAGACTGAATTGACGTCAAAGTGTCATGCAGCTCATGCCTTCTGGAGATGTCGGGTTCTAAGTGCTAGTAACGAAACGGCGAATGTGATATGCTATATAACATCAGAACAACTCCCCGATTCAATGAACTTCAATCGATTTTTTGCGCAGTCGGGCAATAACAAATATCAGGCAAAGTACGTGGTATAATCATTGCTAATAGGACGAGGACATGTCGTCCAAGCACGAATTGCTTTTCTATGCACGCTAAATGAACTCAAAACATGACAAAATCGTCCTCTCCATTCGCTCAAACCATGCCACCCTTTTGATACATGCCTTCCTACCAATAAGGAGGTCTCAAACCAGCAAAATTAGACGCGATGGAACTGTCGCCGCTATCATCCTTCTTCCTCTGCCCCGTCAACTAGAGCCTGTCAGTATGAATCTCCGATGACAGGGACTTGTGGGGATTGACCTCTAGCTGTACGTGCCGGTGGATATGCACCAGCCAATCCACATAACTTTGTGCCTCGTTATTCCTATCTTCTACAAGCAATCTTGCAAATTCATATTCTGCGCCGTCTAGCCCTTGTCGTGCGAGCTGGATTGTCAAGGCTTTGGATCCGCGCATTGTCTTCAAATACTCGAGAATGTTTCGGACTTGGGCACTAAGATGAGTTTCTAGGATAGGGAGAGAGGAGCTGTATGGGTCTAAAGCCTTGAGACTGTCTTTATCTTCGCCAAAGAGATCAATCAGGAGGTTTGGCGACGTCTGGGCGTGCATCCATAGGTAGCAGTTCTGTCCGTTGTCGATGAGGTATACACCTCCTTCTTCGACGCGGGAGAATGAACAGCGCGTCGAGGGTGGCATATGTAGATGCCCTTCCGCGTTCGGGAAGCCATCTTCAGGAGCAAGATTATGAATCGGAATCATTCGTGGGTAGAGATAAAGGGAGAGTTCCAAGGCACCCATCGACTTGATCATTCGCATGTCATGAACTCGTCGATCCGTGGGTTCTTGTCCGCCCTTGAAAGCTCGCGATTTGATCAGACCTAAGATGTACATGCTGAACTCTTTGAGATTCTCTGGGAGAACGAGTTGGCCTGGGGGGTGGGATCCAGAAAAGTTCTTCCGATATCCGGCAAGAATGTCGACATTCTTCTCTGTTAAAGCTCCTCGAATCTCCTTCAAAGAGTTCGTCGTCATTTTTGAAGCAGCTTCCTTGGCCATGAGAGTGTAGACTGCATCCTGATCCACAAACTTCATACAATCTTTCGCATTGTCGCTAACGCTGGCAATAACATTCGAGCATCGTACTCTTCTTTGACCACTTGCTGTTGTGTATAGTAACGCGCTCTGGAAATGTGCATCGAGTTTAGAATCAAGCTTCCCATCATAGCTGAACATAACCCCCATCGCCTTGTCGGAGTCAACGACCCCAAACTCGACGTCTGCCCCCGAAGTATGTTGGATAAAGTTGCCATGGTAGGCAGAGACTTGTAGGCCATTTGAGCATCGGACTTTCATCAGCGCTTGATATCCAGTCTCTCGAGTAACGGTGTGTATAATCTCGTGCGAGAGTTTTTCAGTGTCACGTGGGGATACAAAGTTAGGATAGTAAAAGGTTTCGCCACCAGTTGAAGCTGAGACATGACCTTGATATATGTTAGAGCATTCGATAGAACAAGCCTCCTGCACTCACCGATAGTTGCAATGTCGAGGTATCCACCACCAGGAGCAGCCATGAAGAAATCGACACCAACACCAGCTGCGACCATCTTCTCCGCAGCCTTCCTCCAACCTGGGTGTTCTGTGTTGAGGAGCTTCTTCTCGGCATCACCGCCATGTTGTTTTCCATCATCTCGGAGGAAAAGTCGTCCAGGTCCCCAAGTTGGTAAAGCCGCTAATGAGCAGACTATCTTCCCCCCAGTCTTTTCCAACGCAGCCAAGGCAGCATTCAAAGTAGGTAACAGTGCGGGCTCCGGGTTCTTAATTTGAGAAAATAGGGTGGGGAGATGACTCAGTAAAGAGGTGATATTCGACCTTTATATGTTAGCGGGTTATCCGTTTCACTAGATCGTTAATAAGTACTTCGCTTCGTAAGGATCTACAAATAGACCTTCCTCAAGAGGAACAAATGGATCCTCGATATCCGGCATGATCAACATCTGAGCTTGGTCTAGAGCAGGCTACAAAAGTTGTCAGAAATAGCATTCCGTCAAGAGAGCTGCAACTTACATTCATATTGTAGAAGTGTATATCTTTGTCAAAGGTCACGAAACCAACTTTGGCTCCCTCTGGGATTCGTCGCTTCGAGTCTCCATTTTCATTCTCATCTCCGTAGAGAGCCGCCGTGATACCTTCGCAGAATGCTTCTAAGAACCCTTTATTGAAAGCTTCTTGACCAACATCAATGAGGAAGAGCCATCGGAGTCCTACAGGTTCCTTCGACCAGTATTCCTTTGGAACCAGAAACTCCACAGTTCCTCGCATCAACTCTGGCCGCTGTTCCCTATCCAAGCGAGCACCTTGAGGTGTAGTTGCCGAGAAGTATTCGGGGGGGACATCATTCGCATAGTTGCACATGTTACAAACAAACTTATTTCCTCCTGATCGAAACACCATGAATGGGTTGACATATGCCCGACATCTATGACATCTTGGAGGCCCAATATCCCCAAAATCTAGCACTGGTATCTCAAGTTCGCCCGGCTGGAGAGGGGCAAGGGGTTGTAACAAGAGACCAAGGGGCAGACCAGTCGAGTGAAGAGCATCAGAAGCTGATGGAATGTTATTCATAGTAAGCCGCGTGAATTTAGGAGAGGCATTGCCTTGATCAAATGCGACAAAGGACACGGATGCAGGCGGAGGAATATGGTGTTCGAAAGTTGGGTACACGTTGTTCAGGTAGTATTGCGCAATAGCGTCTCTTGATCTGGGAACACTTGGAATTTGATCTGGGTCAACACGGCCTTGCGCCGAAGTTTGCATGTTCGCAGCAAATCCAGGATCTGCCGCACCATTTCGAGAAGCAAATTCGACGGGAGAAGCCAGGTTTGCGGGATTGAAAGGCCCATTTGCCGGAGCAGGGAATTGCGACATTTGAGGGGTGACGGGTGTATTTCCGTAGGACCCTGCTTGGGGCGTACCGGACATGGCTGGAGTATCTGCATTCAAGTATGCGGCGGGAGTAAAATTGCCTGGGGCCATACCGTTGAAAGCTGCAGATGATCCCGTAGGCTCCACGGTATGGTATGCATGTCTGTCTTTCTTCTTCTTCCTACCATGCGCCGCAACTTCCCCAAGCCCAAGACCGCCCATTTGCGCCGCTAACCCTCCATCTTGTGTCTGAACGCCAGCGTCAGGAAAATAACCTTGGCCATGCGGGAGTCCATGTGGTGTAGAGCCAGGTAGCGATCCCATGTAAGGTTGATTAGGTGATGGAGCTGTGTAGCTCGAACCAGTCTGCTGGTACGGCGATTGGCCAACCGGTGGCTGGAATTGAGGTACAGCTTGCCCAGGTCTGTGAGTATTGTTTGGATCCTCATTAGGGCCTCCTTGAGCAGGAGAATTGTAGGAGTATTCGCCAGACATATTGGACGGTAGCTCAACCTATAATTTCGGGATTTGGTAGCGTGACGCCAAGGGGTTTGAAGAAATTAGGCTTGTTGATGGATGCTTAGAGATATGATGGATAATACCTCATCGTCACATCTGAATATTTCGCGCGAAAATCGCCAGCGTTGGGAAGTGGCCGAGGTTCATCTGTTGTTGACACCGTACGTTTTCGAAATAGATCACACCCGGAGAAATAAATGATCCGGACTTCACGTGTGGCACGCGCTAAGATTTCATGCAGCTGCTTGCAAGCCTGGGCTGGCCTTGTCGCGAATTCCCACCCCTGTGTCTAGTACAATACAAACCCATTTCGACTTCGACAACATCCTCCTCGAAGCACCACGATACTTATGTCCACCAATTCACTTTGACTGCTCGCATACAGCAAACAATTCCTATTATGCGACATAAGATATACAACTATTGGATGTGTTGATCTAGGGGCGCTTTCAGGGCAAGATGTTCACCTTCTGCTCGCTACAGGGCGCGCAGTCTGAATCGTCGGCCTCGCAGTCGATTCTGGAGCTCGACGGGGGTGTCAAAGTGTTAATAGATGTTGGATGGGACGAGACATTTGATGTGGCGAAGCTGAAAGAGCTCGAGAAGTAGGTTGCGCTCCCTCTGGGCTTTCTGAAGTGGAAGGGTGTAGTCAACAATGAAGACACATTCGACAACCCATTACATGGATGTTTCTATCTACGTATTCTGCTTTATTCACTTAGTCTTGGACTAATTTTCATCTTCTGGGATATACTAACACTCTGACCAGGCAAGTTCCTACTCTCTCACTTATTCTCCTCACTCATGCGACAGTCGCCCACCTAGCTGCCTTTGCGCACTGCTGCAAGCACTTTCCATTGTTCACTCGAATACCAGTATATGCCACGCTCCCTGTTGTCTCGCTAGGGCGAACTCTTCTACAAGACCTTTACGCTTCGACCCCTCTTTCGGCAACTATAATACCCCCTTCTGCGCTCTCAGAGGCTTCATACTCCTACTCGCAAACAATATCCGCCAACCAAGATGCGAACATTCTTCTTCAACCCCCTACTAGCGAAGAAATAGCTTCTTATTTCGCTCTTATCCATCCTCTTAAATACTCCCAACCACATCAACCACTACCTTCACCTTTTTCTCCACCTCTCAACGGACTTACAATCACGGCCTACAATGCTGGACATACTTTGGGAGGAACTATTTGGCATATTCAGCATGGTCTCGAATCGATTGTATATGCGGTTGACTGGAACCAGGCTCGTGAGAATGTTTTAGCTGGTGCCGCCTGGTTAGGAGGAGCTGGGGCTGGCGGGGCAGAAGTGATTGAGCAGTTGCGTAAGCCCACAGCCTTGATATGTAGCAGCCGCGGAGGAGAAAGAAATGCTCTGCCTGGTGGTCGGTCAAAACGAGACGAGGTACTCCTCGAGATGATCAAATCATCAGTTGGCAAAGGCGGAACCGTACTCATACCAACAGATTCCAGCGCTCGAGTTCTGGAGTTGGCATATTTGCTAGAGCATGCGTGGAGGATAGAGTCCAAGGATGAAGATAGTCCTTTGCGAAGCGCAAAGCTTTACCTTGCAAGTAAGAATATTGGTGCAACAATGCGATATACTCGAAGTATGCTGGAATGGATGGACGATGCAATTGTCCGAGAATTCGAAGCAAATACTGGGCTCCAACAAAAGGAAACAGGTCCCCAGGGACCAGGAGGTTCGAAGGGTGGCTCCAGTGCAGGACCTTTTGACTTCAAACACTTACGGCTCCTCGAGCGAAAGGGCCAGATTGATCGTATCATGGGTCAAACTGACAAAGATCAGTTTGGGAGGGAGAGATTAGTAGGAAAAGTCATTCTTGCAAGTGATACATCTCTTGAATGGGGCTTTTCCCGAGACGTTTTGAAGACTATTGCGGATGAGAGTCGCAATCTCATTATTCTCACCGAGAGAATGGGAAAGCCAGAGGAGGGTACAAAGACCGGCTTGGCAAGAACACTGTGGTCATGGTGGGAAGAAAGACAAAATGGTGTTGTCTCTGAAACAACGGACTCTGGACTAATTCTGGAGCAAGTTAATAGTGGAGGTCGATCCGTCGAATTCGTAGAGGCAAAACGAGTAGCATTGGAAGGCCATGACCTAAGTGTCTATCAACAATGGCTTGCTACCCAGCGGCAATTGCAGACGACACTACAGTCTGGTGGAGCGACCTCACTTGAGACTTCAGCTGACGTTGTCGACGATGCTTCTTCTGACTCTTCCTCTGATTCCGAGGACTCGGAGACAGAACAACAGGGCAAGTCTTTAAACACGTCAGCAACAATGGGCCAGGCCAATCGGAAGAAAATCGGCCTGAGTGATGAGGATCTGGGCATTAATATTCTCATTCGCAAGAAAGATGTGTACGACTATGATGTGCGAGGGAAGAAGGGTCGTGAGAAAATGTTTCCCATGGCTATCCGGCGGAAGAGAATTGACGACTTTGGGGAGCTGATTCGACCAGAGGATTTTCTCAGGGCTGAGGAGCGAGATGAAGTGGACGGTCATGATCTGCGCCAACAACAGAACAAAAATGATACTCGTGACACGTTTGGCAAGAAGCGGAAATGGGAAGACCCTCTTGTCAACGATCGTCAAATGGGGAACGGAGACAATAAACGACAACAGATCAATCGCAATCGACGAGATTCTCCCGATGTTGCAGGCATGTCGCCTGGCCCAGAGGATCAACCATCAGAAGATGAAGGAAGTGCAGAAGATTTAGCTGCCGAGTCGTCACCCTCGAGGGTGGAATTCTTAAAGCAGTCCATTACTCTCAATGTTAGAATTGCATTTGTTGATTTCGCCGGCCTCCACGACAAACGAAGCTTACAGATGTTGATACCTCTGATCCAACCTCGAAAGTTGATTCTGGTCGGCGGAATGAAGGACGAAACCCTTGCGTTAGCTAGCGACTGCTGCAAATTGCTTCAGCTTGGCTCATCGGAATCTGCTCTCGATGTCTATACTCCCGAAATCGGTGTTGTCATCAATGCTAGTGTGGATACAAACGCATGGGCGGTGCGGCTAACCAGCGCCCTTGTGAAGCAATTGACCTGGCAGAAAGTCAAGAATCTCAAGATTGCAACTGTAACTGCTCGCCTCGAATCAATTGTTGATTCTCCCAATCTAGATGGGGAAGGGAGCAACAAGAAGCAAAGGCTCTTGAAGGAAGGCAGCGAAGGAGACGACAAATTAGGCCGCGAACCTGTTGCTACCTCTTCTGACCCAGTAGAAGTGCCTACGTTAGATGTACTTCCTTCGAATATGGCCTCGGCAACGAGATCAGTGGCACAGCCGCTCCAAGTTGGCGACTTGCGTCTTGCTGATTTGAGGAAGATAATGCTGTCTTCGAGCCATACTGCGGAGTTCAAGGGTGAGGGTACTCTGCTTATTGATGGCTCTGTCATTGTCCGCAAAATGGGCACTGGCAAAATCGAGGTTGAAAGCATTGGCTTGACTGGTGCCGCTGGTCCTGCTATGGGACGAGGGAGCACGTTTCATGCTGTCAAAAGCATGATCTATCAAGGCTTGGCTGTAGTCAAGTAAGATATGGATCTTCAGGTCTGTACATGTCGTTACGAAATACATTTGCATTCCGGGGCGAAATGTAATATTAGTGTATTTATGGAGGGCCAGAGTTATGGTTTTGAATTCAAGGTCCCTGATGAATACTCTCTTCTTCCCTCTATCCTTTCCCTTTCTTCTATCTTGGTAGGAATTTGGTGATCTCTCGTTTCAAGTTTCCGCTACTCATTTCAAGAACGGGCAAGCCCGTCAACGGTGCACAGTACAGGTCTAATATGGATGCCTGCCAGGAGCATGTTCCTAGCTGGTATGACTTGAGATATTATGACTGGAAAATACTACCCGATAGCTCTCTGATTCATTCAGGCTCCCTGCAGGTCTCATGACTCCATCTTTGAGCAAAACAAATGGAAACTCAGCGAATTCGCTAGCCTGGACCGTTAGCCGAATTTTAAGCGACCTCCTTTTTCAGAGACACGTCGTGAATCACAGCTTTGACTCGAGATTCCAAATATCGATGATGAATCAACCATATCCGAAATCTACAAATATTTTCATCGCCCAGATGCAGTCAAGCGTTCCTTTCTCCAGCAAAACAACCTCTCAATCCCACCCCTGTATTCCCTTAGCCAAGACGAACTTGTTGGCTCAAGTTTCAGCATCGAGAGATCTTCAACGCATACTCTTTGCTTGCCTCCCCAACCTGGGTAATATCCACGCTGGCGTCTCCTGAGCGTCACTTTCAGGAGCAAACATACGAGCGTCCCTCCCTCGCGCGTCACGGCATCAGTAGAGTGATCTGCCGAAACGCCCTGCTCCAAGACGTCGAAGGGCCAATTCAAAACATCCAGTTTCTCTCAATTGCTGTTTACAACACTGCTGGTGACTGTATTTGGTATATCGAGAAGACAATAGCTATCGTAATTGGCACACACGGTTGGAACAACATCCACGGCCGAGACCCAGGACCACCACCTCCTCTATTACCACCTGCCCAACCACGATCTCGGACACCCATTCAAACCTTCGCAAACCTTTCTTTCAACAATCCCATCGTTAATCCTCGAGTCTCGATCATGGCGCATCTGGGCCGCAATACCATCCACGGCTACGATAATGGCCCATCACCATTTCCCTACCCAAATATGAATCCCGGGTGCATTCAGCCCTCATTCGCAGCACATCTTCAACCCATCCCCGGTGCCTTTCCCCAACAGTATCCCTACCCTTACTCATTCCCCTATCAACAACCCGGTTTCCCATCCACCTATACCCACGCCTCCGCTCCCCAGCAACCCAACCCAAACTTCCCCGGGATCAGCCTCCAGAACCATGTGGGCGGCATCGGGCTTCCACCTGGCTATAACTATATCTACGCTGACGAGCACACTATAATCCACGTTCTCAATACTGAAACTAAGCCCTGGCAACAGGGCACGAGTCTGAATCCGATCGACCCGAGCACTCATACGAAATTCTACGTCCCGGTGACCATGAACACAAAGGAGTTCTTGAAGAAGATTGGCTGTACGGATCCGGATGATGGTAAAAATGGTGTGGTGGAGTGTTCAGAGAAGGGGGGTGGAAAGTGGTGAGTTGCTATATTATCTTTTCTTTTTGTAAATTCTTTTGAGGGCTTTGTTTCTCCGGCTTGTTTGCTTCGGACTCTTGTTTCGGCCGTGAGTGGATGGTTGCTGATGAGCATATGTAGGGCTGAGGGTATAAAAATCAATATGACTAACGGAGACCACATGAAGAAGACTGTCGGCGATTGGGGATGGAAGAAGAATCGGAATGGGAATATACATTGTGGGGGCAGGCCGGTGGTATGGCTTTGGCGGACCAAAGGGGCGTGAGGCATTGGTGTTGGTGCTGGGAGTAGAATGTTGAATTATTACGGCTTGCATTTTGGTAAATGGTCTCGTATATCTGCACCATGGATTTATACATGCATTGGGCTTGGAATTGTGGTTGAGTCGATGATGTTAGTAGTTAGTATGGGGTTGAAGACTGAAGGTTAAAGTCAGAATAGGTCTACGAGCTTGAACGGAATTCTGATACGTTGATAACAAGATCTTTCAACCACGCTATATAAATTTTGTGGCATTAACCTCGTTTTTGAGGTAGGAAAGGGCAAAAACAACATGTTATGAACCCTTCTAGACAGATAGCTATTCCGAACTCCACAACTAATTTCCATTACCTTATTGAATATGGCGTCTTCATAATGACACCAGAGCAGAAAGTCAGATGATCTCAGGTCTATATAAGTTTGTTCCTCTCATTATGCTTTGCGATAGCTTTCTAACCCTTCCCTAGAAATATAGCTCCGACAGGCAGCTCTCATTTATAAACCTCTCAGTCTGCAAGTATACTATTCTCAACGCCTACTCGACCATCGAGTCCTGCCAACCACCTCAAAAGCCCATCACAACTTCCCATTCCCCCTCACCAGACTAATGTACCAAATGGCACACCGAATTATATTCTAAACTACCTCCTGGTTCTCCCCTAGATCCTCCCACCCACGACAATCCCAACAAGGACCTCCAAATTCTATGCCTCCAACCTGATACACGGGTATACTTGCCACCTCCATCACATCCCCACAGTCGTAATGACACATGTAACCAGGCTCTGGACGCCGCACCGCCGGCAAATTTCGATCCACTGAGTACAATTCTCGCCTTGGAGTATGTCGTGTGGAAGGGAGGGGGTAGAGGCCGAGGAGGATTCGAACGGGGAAGTCTGTGGTGGCAAAGATGCTTTAGGTATTTCGTCTGTTTCTGCTTCGGAGCTTATTGATTCGGGCGGCGATAGTTGGGGAAGACTTTGTGACTAGAGTATCTGTCGTAACAGATAGATTGCAAATTAAAAGGATTTCCCGGAGCTATTTCATCAACAGACATTTAAAAGGATTTCTCTATCTGCGATTCTCTCGTGAATTATAGACCTTTCTGGAAAGCACCATTCTTGAAATGTGTATTTTGAATCTTTCATTCAACAATCAGCACCATGAATTCCTTATACCACGACATCAAACTCCGAAAATGTCGCCGGAAGCATGCTGATGTTCTCTGAGAACAGAGTTATAATCTGTACTACCACTGTCTGTCCTACCGGTGCCGTTATCCATCAATGCACAAAAGCTTCAGAAACCCGCCATTTGTCATATCTCATTCCAGTCGTATTTCATGCCTCCTGATCGCTAGAATTTCATCTCATCAGATCATAGGATCGTTCTGAACCTCCGGATTTTCGAATCGTCAGGATGATATATTCAACGCCCTACATCTCCTCGCCTTCCCCACCAACAATCCTCACCGTCCCACCTGTCCCCTTCTCCTTTATATCCCTCCTAACCGCCTTACGCCTCTCCACCTCCGCCACAAGCCCTTTGAAATAGACCTCTGCCTGCACCGTCGCACTATAAGCCACGGGCGTCCAACTCCACACATTCCTCTTCTCGCTATCTGCCCCCGCAGCCAGCAGCGTCCTCAAGACAAGTAAATGCCCATTGCTGCTCGCGAAATGCAGCGCCGTGTTCCCGTCTAGGTCCGTGCCTTCAAGAAGCGCTTCTGGGCCGGATGGAGAGAATGTGAGAAGGATTTGTACCACGGTGTCGTGCCCTTCTTTACTAGCTAGCATCAGCGCGTCGCGGCCGCGGATATCGCCGCGCTTAATAGAGTTCGGACATGCTGCGCAGAGTAGGTGTACGATTTCCGTATGCCCATTAGCGGCGGCGAGATGAAGCGGTGTTTGGTACTCTTCGTTCAGAGGGAGGCTTGATAGCGCGGGGACGTCTTTCGGATTAGTCGTTGGTGGGGATGTGGCGGGTGCGTAGAGGGAGAGGAGGAGGGATATGATAGAGGTGCGGCCGAGGGAGGAGGCGAGGTGGAGGTTTGTGTTTGAGAGGCCCGTTGGGGAGGAATCCGGATTCTGGAGGAGGGAGGGCGTACGTTGGAGGATGCGGCGGACGAGGAGCTCGTCGTCGGAATGGATTGCGCGGCGAAGGCGAATGGAGGGATCAATCCTAAAAGGACTGATTGTTAGTCAAAGTGGATGCAAGCTGATTGTAGTTGATTCAGTTGAGTTGAGGTGCGATAAGGAGTGTAAGAAGACACCGTCACACAAACGGAAACTATTGCGTTGGCGGAGGGAAGGGAATTTTACATAGTGCAAGCATATCTCTGGATCCCCAGCTGTTCAACAGCGTCTTGTCTCTCAATGACATCTGACCGTGTTTCCAGAAGCTCGGTGTTTCGACGTCCATCGTCGTCGTTGGATTTGACTTAAGCATATATTTGTTGCCTGAGCCCAAGCTTCTCGCTTCAGGCACCAACAACTCTCAGGGGCAGCCAAGCGAAGACTCAAAACAAACCCCGTCTCGGGAGTCCTGCGTCTTGTTTTATATAAATCCGACCGGAGGGAATTTCTCTTCGCTTATATACGAGGGAAATGAGAAGAAGTATATAATAGAAAGCCTGGATGCTTGGCGCGCGTATGATGTAGTGTCACAGGGGCGTCTTGGACGTTTGAAAGGGCGGGATATGAGTAATATTAGAGATATATAAAATTTGATGTGAAAGGTCCGGAGGTAAAGATGAAGAATAACTTGGATGAGCTATCAGCAATTGAGAATTCTGAACGCAAGAGGATCAATCTATGATATTAACATTTTGTCTCTCTACTTTCCTCCCGTCGTTTCGCGGCGTACTGATATGTAAGCCCATCGACATGACATGGAAAGATCCGTAACCACACAGAAATACACCAAACACACACATAAAGTAATAAAACATTGATCCCATTCTAATCGGATGTCTTCTGATGCCGATGAACATGGAAGAAACCCCTGTGCCTACCAACACTTTGTCACCCCAGAAAAATTAAAATCGCTCCTATGTCCTATCGCTCCTAAGTCCTGTCTCTCTATCCCTGCCCGGTCGATCTTCTCGTATTTATACGACGAAGTGTCGACGGGATCGTCGGTTTCCGTTGTTACCATTACCTCCATTGCCATTGCCATTGCCTCCATTGCCATTGCCGCCGTTGGCATTACCTCCATTGGCATTTCCTCCGTTACCATTATTGGCGTTGTTGTTTCCTCCTCCAGCAGCTACAACAAACTTGGTGCAGTCATCAGGAGTACCGCGTTGAGCGACTGGCATGAGAACAGGTTGATGGTTGGATGCCGAAGACATGGTGCAAACACGATAATTTCCAGCTGGAAGACCACCAGTAACCGTGGCTTTCAAGAGACCATTTCCATTTCCGGCATCGTTGATACCTTTGAAGAAGGCAAATTGAGTGGCGTCTAGGGCTTGCTTTGGGTTCAAACTATTCCCGAGATCTTGAACAGTGACATGGGTGTGTCCGACGATTTTTCCTCCTTGCAGGAATTGAGGACCAGCATAGTATGTGATATCCGCATTGGTGAAGGAGCCAGCAACCAAGTTTGCGATTTGTACAGTGATGTCGAAGTCAGTATCTGGTTGAATGGCAGCACCATTAGTCTCAGGGAAAGTGATAACGCCAGATACCATTTGAGCTTTGGCGGGGATATCCCCCATTGCTATTTTGGATCAGTATTTTGCAGAGATATCTGGAACCGATCATGACTTACGGATACCATTACACGACCCACCCTGAACTTGGAGGCCGTTGGTGAGCGTCTTGCCAGAACACAAGTTGATGAAGTTGTTGTTGGATGTTTTGGAGGCTGTCTGTCCATCCTTCTGAGCTCCATTGACACTTCCATCTTGCTGAGATCCAGTCTGGACTGCGTTGGCCAGAAGGGTCAAGCCATTTGCATCCTGAGCATCAGTACCCGTTGCTCCACCATTCTGGTTGTTGTTGTTATTGTTGTTGTTATTGTTATTGTTCTGACCATTATTTTGGGCAGATACAACAGCGATGAGCGCAGCAGCGCTGATGAACTGCGAGAGACGCATCTTGAGATATAGATGGTATGATTAGGGGAAGGCGGAGAGGAGATCGACTGGCTACTGAAAAGTATATAGATGTTGAAAATGAATGAATGTAATCCGTTGAGGTGTGAAAGTTTTTAATTAGATGCACGATCAACGTGATCTGCTTGACTGGCAAGGTGAAGATGAAGATGAAAAGAGGGAAGATGAAAGAGAGACTCCCGCGGAAAGCTGAAAGCACTGTAGAAGAAGCTGCTTTGAATGATTGGGCGTGGAGAAAAGCAAAAGGATACACTTGGGGGGCGTAGGGACTAGTCTTTAATGTAGATTCTTGGCATCGGGACTTGGGATATAACGGGGCTAGGGATATAGGAATAGAAAGAACCAGCCAGGTAGCGGCGCACAATTGGCATTGGAAATCCCGCGCTCGCATTGAGAGAGTGAAACCGACAGTAAGCCATCTGAGGACGGAGCCGTCGTGGTGACCGTGTTGAGGAGCCAACTACAGTACCATCTGAAAATGAGTAAGCGGAAGTGACCAGGCCGCACGCACAGGATGTCAGGGCTGGCTGAGATATAGCCAAGGCTATAGGACAATAGTCATCCAAAGATTTCAAACAAATTTCGCAGAGGCGGCTATTGAGCCAGCAGATGCTTGCGATGCTGTCAGTGTTTGTAGCCGAAGGTCATACAGTAGCGCCACCACAGGAGGCGGAAGCGTGAGAAAGAGTGAGGGCACGAAGTAGATATTGCAGGTACTCAGGGATTGGGGCGCTTCGACAAGAATTAAGCGGAAACCGCTTCTGTCAGGAACGGGTCTTGGTAAGACTTGATTGGTCTCTCCCAACCAACAATTGACCTTCGCCAAGATATCAAAAGTCTTGGATATACTCGGGAGGAGCGGGACCAGGACGCCATGTTGTACAACAACTTGTTGAACTTGATTCGTATTGAACTGCGCGCGAGCCATAATTAGAGGAAGCACGCTTAAACACTTTAGATGATATTTGGGAGGTCACAGTAGATGTTCCTTAAGGATGGGAAGTTCTTGAGGCAAAAATTCGTACCAGGTAGTGAGGTAAGAAGATCAAATACTGTAAGTAGGCCTACCTACCAAGTCTTTTGTTCAAAGAATCGAAACAAGCCAAGGTCACAAGGAGCCAACGCCGAAATCCACCCTCTCCTCCAAATTTCCAAATACCACGTCGAATCTAGGATAAGAACTTGGCTCTGTAGGACAAAGCATCTGTATTCTGGGTTGGTGGTAGGAAGAATAATTCTTGTTTTCTTGCTACGTGCAACAGATCCACGATCTCCATTGCTGTACGTGGCAACGGTGTCGTGGTAGAACGCGAAGAGGCAGATGATTGTCTGGCATGCAGGCCCTACAAGCATTGACCAGAAACCGCCAGTTAGAAAATGAGGAATTGATTGAAGAATTTAGGTCTGGTGGTAGGGTGGCATTGACATGGAACAGAACAATTTCACACATTCGAATTGCAACCTTCGTCATCGGCACTGGTGGAACTGAAAATTTGGTGAAGCTTTGACTCCGCTTGGATGAACAAGACAATGGGCATTGACACCAATGCAACATCAATTGCCGTCTCCGGTTCGCCCCCCTTCCATGTCAATCAAACTGCAAAGCCTTGACAGCTACATTCTGGGCATTGGCAAGCTTCAATCCCACCAACGAGCTACGCCTGTGAGTAAAATGCAACCTCGACGAAAATCAGAGGTCGGTGGGTATCAGACAGTTGACGGATACTGTTCTTTCCTCCTCATCCTCTTCACCCACACATAATTAATCATCATTGGAGACACGTTATTAACCTTACTTGACCCTGTGGCAATCACGGGTCTTCGGCTTCAGTCCACTTTTTTACTGTACAGAACCCCATGAAATGCTCTCCCTCCGTGGATCTGCACTAGGATCGTTCATCCCGGAAGACTCAAGTTTCTCCGCACCTATGCCGTTGCCGTTACCCGTAGCCGTAATCTAACTCATTGTATAATCGTACCAAATGTACAAGAAAGAGAAGCACAAAACCGTAGCCTATGGCTTTCTCTTGTCATCCAGACTTCCCTCATTCAAACTCTGCTCTCGTCTCCTTTCTTGACCATCATTTTTATGGAATTCTTTCGTTGTTTCGGCACTATGGTATTCCTGCATATTCTCCGAATTCCCGTGTATACCCCGACCCTGAATAGCATGATTACAGATGTTGTCTCAGAGGAATTGGATCAAACACCACTTTACAGTACAGGGCCGATTCTTTCCAATGCCTCGGAAAAAGTGAAACATTCTGTAGCATGGCTCAACACCCAAATTGCAGTGCCGTCCTATGCAGCCTACCAAAAACTATTGCCCGCTGCATCACTACTACTACTACGAATTCTACTACTACGGATTCTATCAACACCACGGATTCTATCAATACCACGGATTCTATCAACACCGCGTAATCTGTTAATATCGCGCATTTAATTATTACCTCTAATATTTTTTTTTTAAAAAATTTGCACATGTTAATTAAATCGATAATAATAATTAAAAAATACTCAAGTAGCTAAGCGAATAAGAAAATAAATCAGGGAAAAGAAAAAGATACGAAAGAGATCGCCTTAATTAGGGGATCGAGAGACTACCCTTTTCCGACAATTAACTAAAAATGTATTATAAGCAAATTCGGCATAGCAAAAGAATTTATAAGTTGCGTATCAAGAGTCTTAGTATTTGTCTTATTAAAATATTTCTGAATCTCCGAATAGCTTCAAATATACTACTTGGAGGTGATGCAGCGGGCAATAGTTTTTGGTGAGCTGCATAGGACGGCACTGCAATTTGCCATGCTACAGAATGTTTCACTTTTTCCGAGGCATTGGAAAGAATTGGCCTACAGTACAGCAACATTTCTCAATACACGGAAAGAGGCAAGTTTAGCCACGCTGAGAATAATCCTGGGGAAGCTTGGTACTGTGCTAGCGTCAGACTGAGGACTTGACATTAAAGTTTCCGTATATAATATATATGAATCTGCCGCGAAGACAACTTAATATTACGCTGAAAGCGACATTTGGATCTTTAGAGAGGTTTGGCAGAGGGAATGATTTGAATAGCTATAAACATAACAGGATTTCTTCGATTTGGTCAACTTTGGTGGGAATCTTGATACAGTAGTGCTGAATCGGCGAGCTAAATTTGAAACTCGTAAGTGAAGACTACCCGTGGCCATGTAGAGATATAACTCTGCAGATCACTAACAAGGAATCTCGTACTTGGTCAGTTTTCACTCCAGCCACAAAGGTTAAGCTGAACAACAAGTTGCGACTCGGTTCCTTCTCTGAGACGTCTGTTTCCATTTGTTTATCCTTTCCCTACGATCCTGCAGCATATAACAGTATACGTGTACGAGGATAGATGCTCATCAAAACAGTGCCATCAACCACCACATTTTCGATGCCCTCCTTTTACGACACGTGATTAAAATGCCTCACACCCGATAACAGAGTGCCTTCTGGGAATTATCCCCAGAATAGTCACCTGAAAATGAGGGTGGCTAATATGGATATGATGGAATGATGGAGTATGTGATGATGGAGAACAGAGCCTCGGAATACGCCTGTTCCTGACGACGTTATATCCTGTTGGCTCTCCTTTCGGATTTTAGAGACTGAGCAGCATCTGGCGATGAAGATGAGATGCCTAGCACTGCTGAGCACTTAAGCCCCTCGATGATAATCATCGAGATGGGACATCCTGGAGGGAGTTCTGGCGAAATGAGAGAGGATCAAGGGGATGGCGAAGGAAGTGTGATTGAAACCAGGTCGACACAAATTACTTTGCCGTCAAGCTCTACCTCCATTCCGGTGAGCGATAAAGATATCTTTTCCTGCTAGACTACTCAATTTTTGCGAACTGAGGGCTGGGAAGAGCCGGACAACCGGATAAATTGTACTTCTCTCGTGGCAGTCCACGGATCAGCGGAAAAGTCAAGAGGGTTGTGGTGACGACTGCAGGTCCTAACACATCTGGAACTACCTGCTGCCTTTTAGTTGAATACGCAACCAAGAACAGCTAACGGGGAGTTTGAGCAGACTAAGAGAGCTGCTCTGTTGAGACGATTCGAGTAGTTCTCGATCTGGTTCGCAGCCAGCTCCAGGCTCGCAAGAACGAAGTTTTCAAAATCTTGTTCTGGGTTCTTGTTCTTCATATCTTTTGCCCTCTAGCCAAGACTTCGGACCCTCAGAATCAATTGGATTTCACTCTAACTCTCAAATCACCACGGAATTTGTGTGCTGTACACGTCGGCGATATCGGATGAACCTTCCCACAAAATTGAAAAACGCTTAGGAATGCGGAACGTCTGAGAGAAGTGGAAGTGGCATAGTTCTGCTTATTCCTTGGCTGAGCAAGAGTGGTACTTTTGACGGAAGAATATGCCGGTCTCAAGGGTCTGGCAGAAACTCATGGAACATATAGATAGCCACATCAGTTTGCGATGAGATGCATTTCATCTTCGAGTTTAGCCTTTAATAGTCTGACATGTTAGTGAATACATGAATACACGTGCTAACAAGACCTTTAATGTGGGGGAGACCTAAAATGTTCACGGAATGCCCTGGTGTTTAAATTTGTTCTAAATCGGCAAAATGGCGATGAATCAATAGAAGGAACCATGTTGGATAATTCTGCGTAATCCAAATGAATCTTAGACAAAATTGAATTGTATCATTGTAACTAGAAGAGAGCCTTCGGCAGAGATTGAATTGACACGAAAATAAAAGTTTCTCACCTCATCTCACATACTTTATACCCGCTTAGCGCATCCCACCCGAATCCGACGCCAAAGAAACTAATTTCGTTTCGTTTCGCTTCCATTCTATTCAGCCAAAAGGATTTTCTTTCCAGAGGACACTTCCGCTTGAAACAACATCGATTCACACGACCTATCTTTCTGCCTACCAGTATCTCTTTTACAATTTGATATACCTCCTTCTTTTCCCATCAATTGACCTTTCATCCTTCACCAGTTCCCAAATCTTCAGACCAAACCCGATCGCGCAGGAGTTCAGCAGCCCCCCGCTTTGTACACCAGAGAACCCTGTGCCCAAGCAGCAAAATGCCACTCCTTGCCAGTGACAGCGACAGACGAGCGTCCCCAGAGCTGCGCTCGGTGAAGCGTCAAAGTAAGCAAACATTCTTTTGGTACCAATTGTTGCAATCATCACATTCTTCTGTTTTCCCACCCTGCCCCCTTTCGCTGGAAGAATGGCGCTGGCCTTGTGCGAACCATCTTGTAAAGCTGGGTCGAGTCAAATTTGGTCGCAAGACCACTCGTTCACCCTGCGAAAAAAAAAAATTCATTAGAAAGAGCCGCCTCCCTACACTACTTCCCTTCCCTCCTGCCCGTCACCACAACAAATCTACAACTCTACCCCAACCCCGTAAATATCCTACGGATTATTCAACATAATTCCTCGCATAGCAGCTGATAAAAATATCAATGTCAGGAACCCAATCCCTTCCGCCGCCGGCCCTTCCTCAGCTCGTCGCGGAGCAACATGTCCCAATCCCCTCGACTGACAAGGATACCCGAAGACTGATTGTCGTCCTCTCCAATGCTAGTCTCGAGACCTACAAAGCTAGCTTCGGTGGTAACAGACCAGGTGCGCAGCGTGAGGAGAAGTATTCGCTGCTCAATAGCGATGAGCACATTGGAGTCATGCGCAAGATGAATCGCGATATCAGCGATGCCCGACCTGACATAACACATCAGGTTCGAAGACCAGACAGACCTGTGATCCAACATCACAATGGTTGCTAACTAATTCTAGTGTCTCCTCACTCTTCTCGACTCCCCTATCAATAAGGCCGGCAAGCTACAAATCTATATCCATACCGCTAAAGGCGTTCTCATTGAAGTCAGCCCGACCGTCCGCATCCCACGTACCTTCAAACGATTCGCTGGTCTCATGGTCCAACTGCTCCACCGTCTCTCCATTCGATCTGTCAACTCCCAAGAGAAGCTATTGAAAGTGATCGCCAACCCTATCTCCGACCACCTTCCCCCGAATTGCCGAAAGGTCACTCTAAGCTTCGACTCTGAACTGGTGCGGGTACGAGAATACGTAGAGAGATTGGACGACAATGAGAGCATCTGTGTATTCGTTGGAGCCATGGCCAAGGGATCCGACAACTTTGCCGATCAATTCGTGGACGAGAAGATCTCTATCAGTAATTACAGTCTCTCAGCAAGTGTGGCATGTAGCAAATTCTGCCACGCCGCCGAGGATGTGTGGGGCATTATCTAGTCAGCTTTGTCCTTGTACACCCCCAGAACGGACCGTCCCGGCCAAATCACTCGAGAGCGATTACGGGACCTCGGTCAATGGTCAAAATGGGTGGAGGCAGTGAGGGAGATTGGTCGATATAAAAGGTGAAAGCGGGACCTCCGGTACCACAACGATACTAACATCGTTGGTGCGTACCTTGGGTGGCCGGGCTTGGGTGTCTGTGTTCTCTGTCGTTCTTTTTACAACCAAAAGATCGGGCGTTCAACATCAGATCCAAGACGCTTTGTCGTCTTCGTAGACCACTTCAACTTGGCCTACATCTCATTTGTCTTTTCACCTAGCAGCTTAGTGGCTGATAGCACCCCCCTTGCAATTTGCAACTTGAATTTCTGCTTGGATTGCTTGCCGGAAACTGATTTTGGGAGCTTCTTGGAACGCAGGCTAGACCATTGATCTGACTGTATTTGCGGCTCACACCATTCGATAGTATCCAAACTAGCCTCATGTATCCAGTCCTCATATAGGCAGAATTCGCATAGCAGGAAAGAAGTTAGAGGGCCATCACTGATTGGCACTCAAATCAAGCCTCCAATTTCGCCCTGAAATTCGTTACGTGGACAAGTCATTTGGAACTATCATATATCTCTTCGGAGTCACATGCGCGCGTAAATATACCAAATGTTCTACACTGATGATGCGAAAGCCACATCTCATCTCATCTCCTTATCCCATTTGTCCGCCATCTTCGCCTCGACAAGATTTTCCCCACCCAAAAACCATCGCATTGGCACAGGGACGAGTTCCCATTTGGCGGAGCGTAGTGCAGCCACACCCAATCGCATATTCGAGGCGAGCGCGCATATGCATCTCACGACTTATCGGGAGATCAAACGCACCGGCCCATTCGCTCGCGAAACGTGGCATGCGGAGAGAAAGCAGAACGTACGAGGATTCATAGATATCCGACGAATTGAACCGTACTGCGGAGCCTGTAATGCAGTTGTGCCTGTCTTTTTGTTGCCCAACTGTGGGTTTAAGTGGGCGATTTTGATCCGCCAATAACAAAGTGATTTCGTGAGGGCAAATCCTGCGGATGGAGTATTTTCTGTTTCATGGAACAGAACGTGGAACTGGCCATGGCCATTAGAACGACTGGCAGTGGAACCACAGCCCTGCGGTGTACAGTATAGTCAAATGTAGGACAGTGCTGAGGACCTGGAAGGATTGTAGGTAAGGTGAATTAAGGTAGAATCTGCTCGGGGGGTGGCACAACGCACTGGACGTAAGTGGAAGCTGCATCTGCAGGTTTCTGCAGGTGGTTTACTTACCTCGTGTTGTTAGCTGCACTCATACATAAGATGATCATTTCACTCATGAGGAAGTTCCTCCTACTATATCTCTTCTGCAAAGCAGATCTGCATCTCTCCTCAATTGAATCCTTTGTTGGCAAATCGTCGTCTAATCCTTAATTTTTGCAAAGGCCCGGCAAAGGAAAACTCTTTGAGTATTATTTCCGGTCTGTCCTGGCACGAGCCGTTCCTGAATATCTTGCAGCAGCAGCGGTAAGGCAAGGAACATGTCTTCAGAGCCGCCGTTGATACAAGTCTCACATCTCCCCTCTGCCGCCTCCTTTTACGGTTCCCTGACCCAACCTCTCGGGCTTCAGTTCCTCTCCGCAGTCCCAGTATCCCCAGCCTGTCTCCATTTTGGGTACATCCTCAGCACATCTTCTGGGCCACAGAAAATTACAGTTTTCACTGTTTCCCAAGCCGCCCATCCTCGTCTATCACACATCACGCTCTCAGCTCCGAGTCCGAGAGCAGTCCTTGACTTCTATGGCAAGAGCCAGATGCTAAATCAGGATCTGAGAAGGGGAGATAATACGTTTGATAAAGAAGACGATGAGGAGAGGGCCCTGACGAGGGATTTTGATGGTAATATGATCACAGCCGTCTACACGACTCAACCACACGCTGCACTCAGAGGACTTCCGGCCATTGAAGGCCAAGGTGTGGGCAAAGAGAGCAAGAGAGTCCTGGAATGGCAGCAGGACGTCGCGCGGAGCATTTCTGGCTCCGAAGCAGACGGCCATGACCCAACGCCGCCACCCTTCAGACGTGCAGATACATTGCCATCTGACTTCGGCCGCGAAAGACCCATGCGTATTGTCCGCCGTGAGACTGTCACCACTGAGCACTTCGGCCGGGAAGCTGCTGCCGCCGATGTAGCGCGTGAATCATCCTCAGGAAGAGGCATCAGCAGCAAAGCAGTCATCGGCACGCTCCTCGGTGCTGCTGCGGGCGCAGCATTCGCCTATGCCCTGACGAGAAGCGAGTCTCCACCCACGACGCAAACAACAAGAAGAGCCTCAGCGCCGCAATACACGCACGAACCTATTCGCATGGAAGATCGCGAGCGGGTAATTGAGACGCGAACGATTCCGGCGCGCAGCTATGTCAGCGAGCGCGACCGCGAACGGGACGTGCAGCCTCGATACGTGCAAATTATGGCTGCTGCTCATTCTCCTCGTGTCCAGGAATTAGCGAGGATCGAGGAGAGGAGCCACGTGAGCTCTTCTTCCTCAAAACGGAGTCACCGAACCCGGGAGAGGAGTCGTAGCCGCGGCGATGGAGAGACGCACTACGACCGACTGCTCACCATCCTCCCGGCCCCGAGCAGGAATCGCAGTCCGGTCAGCCATACCGGCCACCGCAGCGGGAAATCCGGGAGCGGAACCGGCTCTGGAACGGGATCGGATCGAGAGCGAAGGAGAGAGAGTCATGAGGGGGAACGCGAACGAGAACGGGAGAGGGATAGGGAGAGCGAATACCTGTCTGCTCACAGCCATCGCTCCTCAGCCAGTACCGTGAAGCCCATGCCCGCGGTGCCGCAGCCGCCCTCTGCTGTTGGCTCGAGAGCTAGTGCTGCGACTGTACGCCAGGACCCCGAGCGTGGTGAGCGCGGGAGCCATGTCTCTGAGCGCGACCGGGATCGAGGCGAGAGACGCAGCACTGCAAGTGCACGACAGGTCCCGCTTCCACCATCGACGGTCATGAGCGCGAGACAAGTCCCGCTGCCAAGGAGTATGGTTAGTGGAATCGGTGCTGAGGGAGGAGGAGGAGGAGGTGGAGGATATGCAGCGAGCGTGGCGCCGAGTGATAGTGTGAGCAGCGTGGGGATCAAGAGGGAGAGAGAGCGGTTGCGGGAGAGGATGGTGGTCAGGGAGAGGGCGACGGGGGTGCTGTGGGGGCACTCATAAATGGAATGGCGCAGGACAGCACGATTCATCGACAGATATCTTTGGTCAAACAGGACAGTAGTATAGGTGTTGTGGTTGCGAGCGGGCGCATGAGCAGGTATGGTGTTGGGTGCGATTAGATCTTGCTTACCTATTGTTTAGGGTTGGAGAACTGGAGTGAACAGAGTGCCAGGTTGAAACTTGAATCTTGAAAATCTTGATACTCGCCTTTTTGCCCTTTGTCCCTAAGCTGAGTGGTATGGGATTCTTGTAAGTATGCATTGCATGTATGGTGCTTCTGGAACCTGGTCTTCTTTCCTTTCATTCGCCTTTTTGCTTTCTCGCTGGTATATTTGCATGAGGGCGTTGTTTACGACATTGACAGGAGCCAGTTGAAAGTAAAGAGGCTGAAGGATATACCTGATTTCGTTTCCTTCTTAGCTTATTCTTTCTTTCTATACTGACTTACATACACACATATTTTACAGCATTGCATATCTTTTTTGCTTCATTATATATTAGATGGAGAAGTTCAATCGATCAAAATATACCTGTCCTGGATACTTTTATGTAGATACCAGCTCCTAACTCTTTTCGCACCCCCTTATCCTTATCCTTCGGCAGTTACTAGTCTCATTAATATATTTTCGATCTATGATATACAGCTTTTATACTTCTGTTGGTAAATCGATATGGTGGGTCACGTGACCCTGGTCACGGGTTCGGCCACGGACCGCCGCCGAACCCCTATTTATATAGAACACATCTCCCAT
>QYAL01000132.1:61815-82758 GCA_003988805.1 Ploettnerulaceae sp. D365
ACTCAATCTCTCGTCTCCTACCCAATTGAACCAATTGAACGCCAATCAACAACACCATGACTAACTCGGAGTACCACAGAAACAGGTACTACCGACAACTTCAAACTAATTTCTCCTCACGTTTACTTGTGCTTTCTTACTGTGGTGGTCTGGTACTGTATTGCTGATACGTTTGAAGTTCCTCGAGATGTGGTATGTAAATAATGTACCACTCAAGGAATGCTAACATTCCCACCCAGGGCCACCCTAGCTAATAATAATGCTGTCAACCTATCCTCTCCCAACCTAGAGTGTTGGCCAGAGATACTATGCCCGATTTTGTTTCTTTTCCCACAATTCTGATTGGGCCATATCCTTCAATTTGTTCCTCGCTGATATCATCACCAGACTTCAGGGTCCAACATACGCTGATAGCGATGATTCCTTCCCGCCTAGTTGAAACTTATATTGTGCCCCTCTAAAAAGAACCGGAAAGGGTATGTATACACATGGACGCTCATAGAGCCTAGATCTATTTTTTCTCATGGATGTGCAGATGCTCATCATGGACGGCTACGAAGCGACGCACATCCTTCTCAGTAGCATCGACCACGCTCGGGAGCGCAGGATGCAAGCGTGGCCACCAGAGAGGTAGGAGATAATATTCTTGAAACTGACGCCACTAGATCAGCCGAATGGAAAGGGGAAGAGAATGATTCTGCTCTACTCTGCTCTAGTCCCAGTAGAGGAAGCGAGGTTGGAGGAGATGCTCATCAAGTGGGCGGGTAGGACGCGAGATCACTCCTGACTTGATTGTTGAGAGACCGATTCACTCATGAGGATTAGTAATTACTGTAGTTTGTCAGATAGATTGAAAAGTACAACGTGTAATCACTAATCAAAAGCCATGTATAATAGTAGGGAATCTAAATTTAAGAAGCGAACAAGAGCGGCGGAGCCACTGTTCTTGGTCTTGGCGGACTGGCAATGAGTCGCGTTTGGAATGAGAAAAAAGGGGCTGTTTTGATAAATATGTAAAAGATATCTGTGAAGTCGTATATCGTTTATATTTATCACTTATGGGTATATTACTGTATAAAAGTTCTCAAAGCTAATCCTAGCACTAGCCCAATGACTTCTCAGGATGTATATAAGTGCTCCTCACCACCACTCCCAGCCTCCTCATCCTGACTCCCACTTCCAACTCCCGCCAACAGATCCTTCGTCTTCGGCCCCGTATACGTCTTCCTCGCGCCCGCAAACCACCAACCCATACTAAACAAGGCGATAAATGCAGCGACCACGATAGCGTAATTCATATTCGTCGCCGTGGTGGGCCTCGCGGTCGGGAATAGCAAGACAATGGAGATGAAGAGCACCCACACGATCGTGACATAATTAGTTGGTTTCTGCCACCTGCCCAGCGTGAACGGGCCGGGTACGAACGTGATGAGGTCCAGGTACTCGTAGATATTGCGGGCGAGGACCACGGCTGCATAGGATAGATCGAGGGCCGGGGCTGTGATGTTGAAGATGGCTACGATAGTCTGGGTGGAGCCGATGCCGATGAGGTTCAAGGCACATGAGAAGAAGACGACGAGCCAGACGGCGTTGACGGGGGTGCGGGTGTAGCTGTTGATGGTGGCGAAGAAGGGGGAGAAGGGGAGGGCGCCGTCGCGCGCAAAGGCGTAGGCCATCCTGGTGTCGGCCAGCATGGCCGAGCACCCGGTGAAGAACTGGACGAGGATGACGAAGAACCACATCACGGTTCCACCGGTCCTGCCCGCGGCGTTAAGGAAGATCTGGGCTGCTGGGAGGCCGGTTGGGGAGAGGACGATGGACGCGAGACCGTCGGCGGTCGAAGGGATGCAGAAGCAGAAGGTGATGGTTAGCATCCAGCCCACGATTCCGGAGATGGTGACGGCGTAGCGGATGGCCTGGGGTCCGCGGATTGCAGCGTCGTGCGTCTCTTCCGACATGTGTGTCGTGCCGTCGTAATCGGTCATGGTCCAGGCGACGGAAAGGAAGGAGAGCAGGAATGAGAAGCCGGTGCCCCAGCCGGAGCCATCGGTGAAGTGTCCAAAGACCCAGGCGAAGGACTGTTTGTTGGGTGTTAGGATTAGAAGGGTGATGCAGATGGCGGTCGAGGCGAGGATGTTGATAGGGGCAAACCAGAGAACGATGCTATGTAGGGCGTGGGTCGTCAACGAGCAGACAGTGCCGAAGATGACGAGGAGGCAGATTGAGAGGAGGACGATTTGGAGAGCGGTTCTGTCTCCATATGTTAGTAACCGAATTGGAATGACTGATAGATGGGTACTGGGTTTTGGCGTGAAGTGAGCTTACGGCGAGTACGCGTACGACTCGCCGTCAAAGTTCGAGTTCATACTGGCGCATGCGAGAATCATCTGGGAGACGGTATAGCCAACACTTGCTACTCCGGCCGTTTGACCTAGCAGGTTACACCAGCCGATGATCCAAGACCAGACAGCTGCGTGTTTGCGAGGTACGACATTCTTGGTGACGAAGTACATGCCTCCTGCTGTGGGATAGGCGGAGACGAGTTCGGCAACTGGAATAATCGATAATTAGCTCCTAGTAGCGGATACTAGGTAGGGTAAAAAGAGTACGAAGAGCTAAGTACTGTACCTGACGAGGAGATGCAAGAAGCCATCAGGGACCCAATGAACCATGCCCAGATGGAAGAAGCTGGTCCTCCTAAGCTTAAAGGCATGCCGAAAGTTGCGGGCACGGAACCGAGAACTCCCAGGATAGAAATGGCATAAGAGAGTGTTGACCATTTTGTAAAATGGCGAGTCAGAGCCTGGGGAAGGGGTGAGTATGATACTGTAATAGAAGTGTAATTCTGAGATCACGAACTTGCTTGTATCCAATCTGGTTTAACAGCCTCTCGTCCTCATCTCCATTGGTAGACATGTGCGTGTCCTTTCTTTGATCACCCTTAGATTTCTCAGCTGGTGATAGAGAGGCTCTAGAGATTGCTTGTTTCTCGTCTGTAGACGCCATTGTAAGCAATGGATTCAAATTTGAGGGATTGAGTCTCAATTCATCAACATCAATCAATTGAGCTTTAACAATCTGGTGATACAGATCTAGATGAGGGGACTCACATAACTATATACAGCTGGCAGCTGTCCCCTCTGCAGACCTTGGCTTACTTGAGCTCGACCACAGCACACCTTCCCACCAGTCCCCAACCCTTCTCGTGCGAGATGTGCGAAGTAACTTGAGGTAACCAATCGATGAGAAGCCTTGCTGTTGCTTCGGCAATGCAAGTTGTGAGAAAGGTGGCGAATGTGACAGGTCTAGAAGCAAGTCGGAACTCGGGCAGCCCTCATCATTTGTCCGTAATTCAATTGGGATGGAGGATGGAACGCAACACGACCTTGTACATGTTGGTGATGCAGAGGTTGATTAGAGAGGACCACCAAGACTCAATTGACGTGGAGGGTGTCCTGGGTATGTATGGAAATGTGACAGGGGCCAGAGAGTGGATTGTGCAGCCCTTGAGGTCTACATGGATAATATATATATCCCGCACTAAGAACAAGAATATTCTAGATGGGTAATAAATGTAAGAAAAGACTTTGACCAGCCCACTCTCCCTTTTATATACGCCGAGGTACTTGCATTGGGCCCATGTGCAGATAATTCGGAGGCGGATATGAAGATGAAGTTATCTGTCTTCACTGTCGTCACGGTTGTGATTTCACTTCGACAAAGGAGGTGGCAAAGTTTGACGTGCTGAAGAATTTCGGTACGGAGAAGCCGACCGGAAAGGAGGCACGGAGCGAAGAACGGGCCAGCCGCGGGCACGGCACACTTTCTCTGGATGGATTACTGTACACCACTGCTGCATCCATGACATACTGTTATCAGCATGGCTGGCTTCTTACGCTTATGACCAGCTCTTCAGATCAAATCGGCTTATAAAGAAAGAGTTCTTTACTCCCAGGGACGAATCGCGGTCTGACGTCTTGTTGTCCAATCAATAGAGGGAATGTCGACCCGTTTAATTTGCATGAAGCGGTGAGGGAAGATGCCGGAAATCCTAACCGATGTGCAAGTCCGGCGACGATCAAAAAAAAAGGGGGGGGGGAGATGGAAATTCGATTTTCAACAAAACAGGGTGAAAAGAAAGGAAGAATGGCATGTTTGTGGTTATTCTAGCAGAGTCTGCAGAGAGAACATCTATCGACGGAATGACCTGCCAGCCGTGCGGAGAAGTGGGAGAAAGACGGCAGATAGGCGTTTTTGGCAAGGGTTGACTGGAATCCCAGGTGTTTGGTTTTGCAGCTGCGTACAGGGCTGGGCAGGGCTGGGCAGGTCTGCATGCGGGTCAACGTCCGAAACTTATAGTAAGTAAATGACGCTGTGGATGATCCCTCAAAGATATATACTCTACTATGTGGTGTGCATCAAGCTACCGTTGGTGTGACAAAGTCCTTTGAAATATATATATATATATATAGCAACGTTGACTTTGCTTGCAGGACTTGTACTGTACTTTTATGCTTACGTCCGTACACTTGCGATATAGATATAAATACAATACAATATTGGGACGGGCCGAGAGCCGAGCCGAGCGCAACTCCGGTGCAGCGGTAAACGTGAGATGAAAAGGATGGGATCGATCCTTCGACCCTAGCTAGGCTATATACAGGATCAAGACCCTTTCTTCATCGGATTGAATTCTGTAAGTAGAAAGTGCTCCGTATTAGATGACAGGTCTCCAGCTTCGGAACGCCGCCTTGAATTTTAAGGATGTACTTGGGAGGCGCTGACAGCTCAAGCTGGGTTTTTTTTTCTTGTCGACGAGGATTCCAACGCTCGAAATTGGTCGTTCCGAAGACATTTTACTCGATTGGCTTTACACTGAAGGTCTGTCTTTTATCTCTCATTCTTTCGGCCTCGTGCAGGCTAGGATGTGCCTCTGTTGAAATCAGATAGTCAATACTGTGCTGTTCATCATCACTATGCATTAAATACCTGGAAAGAGCAGAACCTGTCGTTTGTTCCCCCGCATATTGGCTGATACCAAGACTTTCCTAGTTGGTGTTGCACGACATGGACTACTTAAGGACACTTGATATATGCTGTTGGGATCATACACACCGCATGCATTGGTGGTCTGATGGTATGGCGATAACTGTATGTAGTCGACCAAGACGGCTCAGACGAGGTATCGTTCGGCATATACATCCTGTCAACAGAAAGAGTAGGCGGGAGAGCTTTAAAGCTCGGTACGAAGTATACTACAGCTGAACGTGTTGAGATTACCGATTACTCGGTGTCAGTTGTAACTACCAAGATGGAGAAGTGTAGCGATGTACAGCTAGCTATAGTTGCTATTTTTAGCAGAAATTCCCCTGCCGTGGCCACTTAATCTTTCATGTGTATTTCACTAGATGCTTAGAGGTCTGTCAAAAATTCGTTCTCTCTGGAATCATATCCTTGATAGACCTAACCATTTTGAGACCTGTAACAGTTCTGGGGTCCTGGGGTTGTGATAGAGCACAACCACTCACATCTTGGCTATATATCCTCCTGTAAATTACCTTACATTACCAAGTTATTATCTTCGTCCTTTTCACCATTTTACCGTCATCGGCCGAGGACCTTTGCACGCACACCAGCTGAGCCCGTTTTGCGCCCAACTCTGCCCCACTCCACTTCACACCAGCAAGTCTTGCCCAGGCGGGCACCATCTCATCCTCGATGAACTCTTCCTCGACCTCCATAGCCCACTGAAGTACTTTGCCTGCAAAGACACTATCCCAGATACCTTCTCTTCTCGGATTTGTGAGTAAGAAATTAATCGCTTCTCTGCGAATCGTCGGCTCTCGACACTTCAAACCCACCACCCAAAGAGGAACAATGACCCTTGTATCGAAACAGAAATTTGAAGGGCGTCTCTTATGCGGCATCTCTTTCATCACCGCTTTCGCAAGGAACACTACTCGTTTGTACACGGGATTGTACTGGTCATGTATCGTTTCATCGACTGCGAGATGAGTCGAGAGTCCGATGTATCCGATCGCCATTGACAGTTGGATGAAAAGAGCGTAATGCTTCTGCGGCCCATCGGCTACACTCTGTATGACAGGTTCAAAAGCTTTGTTGAAACGCCACACGTCGGCTTGAAGCTCTTCTTGCTCTTTCATACCCCAGAGCCAGATCTCAGAATCCTTGCGAACATCAGGACCCAAGTAGGCTGATTGCGTGGTGATGAGGTAGACGCCTCTGCGAATGATACCATTATAGTATTTCCCCGCTTCAAAAATGTCGGCAAAGTAGTCTGGCATCGATCGAGTGAACCTGGGCCCTTCCATGCCGAGTACTGCATGTAGTTCTGGCCCATGCCCGTCGGCAAAGAAGGTATGCTGGACTGCCAGTCGACAGAATATCTGTATCAAGTCGTCCTCGACGACATACGGTGCGGGAGATAGGACTGTAAATTTGTCCTCGTCATTCCTATAATTCTCTTTCCATTCTTGAATGAGACGTATCCCGGCATGGACTTGCTTAACTGCGAGATCCATATTGCCTGTCCAAGATTCGAATGCCAGAATAAGAAGGCAGGTGAGGAGCATAGTTCTCAAATCCACCTTCTTTGCAGAGGCATCAGCTGCCATATGCTTCACGGCTTTAGCATACTGCCTTAGGGCATTTTGGTGATGCTGATTGGCCGCAGCATCTCTTTCGATAGGAGTGAGTGCCATTTTGTCGAAGCTCTGGACAAGTTCTGCAGTTTTGTCTAAGGCACCAAGTGCGACCAGAGCATGACGGATTGCAGGATTGAAGTGACATGACTCCAACAATCGTTGACGTGTGCAGCCGGAGTCAAACGTGGGGAATATATCGTAGCCAGTTCGGGTACAGAACAAATCGAAGTATTGATGTTCCTCCTCGTTGGCAAATGGTGATTCTGCAAGAGAACCCGAAGAGAGCACTTTAACAGTCGACTGCGATGGAATGAGATCACGCCTTTGAGTGGGCAACTGTGACTTAGCAGCAGGCCGATATCCATCGCACTACTAAATGAGTCAGTTGTGCTCGCATTCCTCCCAGATATTCCTCTCAAATATCCAGGAGATGTACAGGAATTGCGTGGGGAATTCGGGAAGCAACTTCCCATGGATATATCATATCTGGGACGGGGTATACTTACTTGGACCCCAAATTTGACGCATCGCTGACAAAACGGTTTGCTCTCATCGCATTTCACACGCCGGAATCTAGGTTGCCAATTCTTCAGCTTCTAGACTTATAAGGGAGGAGTTGCGCCGAGTAATTCTCACCTGCATGTGCCACATCCAGTTCGCACTTTTGGTGCGCTCCGCCGCTTCTTTGGATATGGTGGCGGCGTTGGATTCATACTCACGATTCTGCGACACTGCGGCCCGGAAGGTAAAGACACAGAAAGAGGTTTTCTGCTTCAATGTGTCATCAGAAGCTTTCGCAGAAACGGATGTTTCATCGGTGAACTTGAAGTTGATGTGCTACAGTAAGCCTTGTGACACTGTCGCCTGCATTCCATGTGAAATTGTAGCCTTCGTGCTTCTGCCCAATGAAAACACCATGTAGCGTGTATGGGGTTTAATTATTTCTGACATTCCTAGTTGTCAATATTTCTTCAACTAAATGGGCAGATATAGTACAAAAATGCCGACAAAGAAATAGATCAATGCAAATTCTGTCGTCATTGCGCTAAGCATGCAGGAGATGATGGTGTCCCAAAATGTGGCTGCTCGAGCTGCTGAAGCCTGGACGTTGCAACGATAAGATTCGTTGCAGCTTGATTTCTGTCTCTCTAGGGCATTCTACCCCGTGCACGAGACAATTTTATATCGTTAGGGCGATTCTATAGTTCTGCTCATTACATGCGAGGGGAAGCGGCTCCATATGTATCGTCCAGAGTATCTGCATTCAGCATTCCGATATACCAAGCAATCTGTGTCGATCAAAATGATACCGTCGTACCGAAGAACGCGGAAATCAAGCTCAGGCAATGGAAAACTCCTCTTAATGAGGCTTCGGTACTAGAAATATGGCGAATACACTCCCCAATATCAATGGCATGTTCTCATATTGAGTCAAATATCTTGGAGTCGTTCAATAAATCGCACTTTACAGCTCGGCTAATTCGGATAGGGGAAGGGGGGCGTTGGGCCAGAGGGCTGCGTTAATTACCATAACATCAGTCCGACAGCCATTTGATACCAAGAGGCTAAATTCTCAGCAGTTGATTGGATGCGTTGGCAAGTTTTTCGTTTGCTGCCAGCCTGTCCTCTCTTGCCCCTTTTGGAAGCCACGATGTTGACAGCGAACTGCATGTTTTCCAACTCCATATCTCATTCAATTCCGTCTTCGATCGTTGACCATGACACCTTCTTACTCCTCTCCTCTCACCTTGCTATACATTATCACCACTCTCCCTTTCCTACATACTCTCTATCGCCATGAACCACACACAAGATTTCCCTGCAACTCCTGCAAGTTCCGAGATCTTGGAGGATGACTTGCCTGCATCTTTACCTAGGATAATCAGCATCTTCGATTTCTCTAAACTCTTCACGAAAGACCAACCAAGGCTCAGGTCCACATCGCATGCTGAATCAGTAAGATCCGAAGATACTGTATCCGACAACAGCCAGATTCTCTACATGGCTGACACCAAGCGACCTCGAAAGTCAAGAACTCGTCAGTCCCTCTCGTCCGTCAGCAACAGCTGCAATCGCAGGTTTGATGGATCATCGGACGGCAGGCATGATGATTATGCCGACGAAGATCTGTCGTGGAATATCATCGACCAGGAAATTTGCGAGTGGCAATACGTCTGTCAATCAGGACGCCCATACTGGTGGTCTCCAGCAACCAAATACACTCGACTGAAGAGTTTTCAATCTCGACCCATAAAGGATCCAGGTAATGGGGTTTGGATGAAGGAACTTGATGGTCAATCGTTTGCAGAGAAACGACGGGCAGTTTCAGATAACTACTTCTGCGACCCAACCACGGTACATGACCTAGCCCACCTCATCGCCGTACAACTCCTCGGTGCATGCTTCACTCTCCCACCAGACCATACTTTCGGCATGCCAAGCCCAAACTTCGCCCTAGACAAATATACCTCTGCTAAACTTCCTGATCCTCGAATGATCAGCTCCTTGAAAATGCATACACAGTTCCGTTATTCTCCTAGCTTTGGGCACCAAGCTCGCAACACATCTCCAGTACAAACTTGGCCGAGCACATATGGAGCTTCGTCGCCTACCTTTTCTTACCCTAGTGCAGGTATCCGCTCGTCGAGCGCCACATCGAGACCTAAGCGTCGCCGAGCCCTGAATACCACAGATGGCTCAAGTGCGTGGAGTTCTATTGACAGCGACGGAGTTCATCTCGAATCTAGGTCGAAGGCACGGGATCGTTCTCCAGGCCGTAGAAGGTATGACTCGAGTCACAATCTAGTCAGAATGCCACATCCACCACATTGCAGGACTCGAGACAACGGTAGAAATTCTCAGCAGCGTTCATCTAAAGGCGAGGGGTGGGCACCTACCTCCTCAGAAGCTGTTTCAACATCTCCCTCAAAATCAAACTACCATCTAGAGGCTATCATTCGTTCAGAACCGCATCATGTTTTTGTACAACCAGTTCGTGAGCTAGTGGTCAAGAGATGGACGAACTTCAAGCGCCGCCTGAGTGGTAGCTTGCATTCGGCGCTTCCAACGAAGGCATCAGATGACCAAGAGTCGGAGTATGAAAGTCCTGCAATGAGTAGTGATGCAAAGGCAAGAAGAATGAGAGCCCAGGAGCGAGGTGAGATCCACAATTCCGGTGCCGATAGTCCTCCGCATTACAACACGCCTGCGAGTGGAAACATGTCTCCAAACAGCAGTGCGCTAGATATTCTACTCAGATCAGACCTGGGCGCCTTGCCTGCGTTTCGACTTTCTCAGCCTAGTATTGCCGAAGCAGCTTTGGTAGTGGCGGAGAACCGAGCAGCAGCATATTCGAAGGAGGAGTCTTCCTCTCGAAGGCGACGCGCCTCGCCATCCGAGTCATCAATCAGTCCCATCAGACAGTCAAATTTTGCTAGAATGTCACCAATACCGACTGTCCCAAGACCAGTTTTTCCGTTGCACTTTCCGGCCAGGTCTTCTACTCTCTCGGCTCCGCATTCTTTCTTGTCAAGAAGGAAATCGAATCGACAGAAGAGGAAGAGTATGCTCTCCGAGATGTATACCCCGGACGATGTCCAGGATGGGGAAAAAGCTGGTCTGGAAGGACATCTGGAGCCTGGAAGACCTACAATCAGTGCACCTACGAGTGCTGCTGTCAGTCCCAATGAGACGATTCCAAATTTAACAGCTTCAAGTACACTATTGGAAGGGAACACCTGGACTAGTTCAGAACGTCTGTGTAGTTCCCCCGAACCTGGGCAGTCCTGGACATGTGATAGGCTAAATTTGGAGAGAACAAGCACGAGCGGGACACAAATCTTTACACCGAGTGATGATGGAATAGAACTAGACGGACTCCCCGTTGGACCGTCGCAGGAAAGTTGGATCGGAAAAACAAGAAGAGAACGAACGTACTTATGAAGGATCCTCTGATCAACATTCCCAGATATCGCATTGATCGGTTGCCAGCTGTGGAATAAATAGGTATTGGGTTACTCAAGTGCTAGAATTGAATTTGCGATGCTGGTCATCAACCTCTCAATACCCCGAATGCAGTGCCAGGAGAAAAAACATGTTGGTACAGTCCGGCAACCCATAACGCCCCTTAGAATCGTCCCTGCCCACTCTTTACGCCGTGCTTTATTGGAAAATCTGGTTTGATCAAACTCGCCCGTACCTGTGGTTTGAAAACACCCGCGCATCATTCCCTTGCAGTATCGTCCTTGCACAGCCTCCACTCCAAACCCCGAATTTCGGGATTCTCCAGAGCTAATGAGGTTACCCGATGCTCATATTCCTCTCCAAGTAACACTCTTTCCGTCTTGATCAAATCTTGCTGGAGCTCAACTAGCCTCCACATTTTCTTTTAATCCCACCATCTCATACTCTCCAGCCCCGTCCCTCCCTCTCCCTCTCCCCCTTCCCCTGCCATACCCCATCTCCTCATCTTCGCCCCTCTCCCCCGCTGCCGGCGCTTGTGCCTCGCTCGCTGCAGTTTGAGCCGCGCTGACCCCGAAGTTTATTGGTCGTAGCTCTCGCCACTGACACGCCCATATACCCAGCGCAGTCATCGCCGCTGCGCTGCTCAGTTGCAATACCCACCAAAGGAGATTTTGAGGTATGGAGTGCGAGTACAGGGTTACGACGAGCAGGTGGATAAAATGCAGCGTTATGGCAAAGTCGGGAACGAGCTTCGAGCGGGATATTAGTAGGAGGATACCGATTACTCTGTTGTGACGTGAGGATTAGCTTTCTGTAATCTCTGAGTCGAAGGGACCGTAGGAGCAGAACATATAGAGGAGAAGGAAAGAAGAAATATACCCAATTAAACTATTCAACAACCAAACTAAACCCAACATCCACCCAACCGTCGTATCACCCCTCAGGACCCTCCAACTCAGCACCAAGTCAAACGAGAAATGCTTCCCGGCCACCAGCGCCGTAAAGAGGATTAGGAGAGTACCGGCCAGGTACCATATTGCCTGCAGTAGGAGGATCTGGGAGAGGATCTTGAGAGGGGGGAGTTCGGTCAGGGCGCCAGGTCGTGGGGGTCGTCGGCGTCGCGCCATAATTACTGGATAACAAGTGTCAAAGGGCGAAAGGTTATTGTGTCATGTTGTATGCGGGCGTGGATGTGTAGAAGCTATACAGATAGGCATATGGGAGCAATGCGACGATGTTGATATGTGTCTTAGGACAGAGCAGATGTTGACGGATACGGTTTGGCGTATGCTTTCTGCCATCACGTGGGAAATATGGTGCTTCGAGATGTGGAGCAGCAGGAAGCTTAAGAGCTCCGATGTTGATCGAGAAATAGAGTAATGATCTCGCCATTCGGAGCATACTTTCATTGAGCTGTAGACTTACAACCTGAAGATATATATAAGTCCTGCCAAACGATTCCACTCGACACTAGTTAGCTCAATTCACAGCTTCACAAACATCATATTCCCCTCCACAATACCAAAGCAAACCTCGACACCACAATCACCCCGTCCCTCCTCACAATGGGCCTCTTCACCTCCTCCGCGCCCTCCCTCCCGGCTCCCAAAATCTCCTCCGACGGCGCACCCATCGCACCCGACCGCACGCAGCGCGCTCGGTGCTGGGAAGCCCGCGACGCCTACTTCGGCTGCCTGGACAAGAACAGCATCGTCGACAGCATCGGCGAAGCGGGCAAGGCGGCGCAGGCGTGTAAGGTCGAGGGCCGCGGCTTCGAGGCCAACTGCGCGAGCAGCTGGGTCACGTACTTCAAGAAGCGCCGTGTCATGGAGTATCAGCGCACCAAGACCCTGGAGAGGCTGCAGGCGGAGGGCGCGCAGCAGATGCCTGGGGAGATGGGGCCGCCGGGGAGTAATCCGAATGGGAGGGTTTGATGTGGGGATGTGAAGAATTTGGAGGGCTGGATTTATGTAGAAGGATAGGAAGAAGAATAGCCGAGTGTAGAGTGGAGAAAGTGTGAGTGTATATCATTGTATATGTATTTGACGGGGAACGGAAGGGGGGCATAGCATAGGCTGGAGTTTCGGTTTGGGATTTGGGCATAGGACCTGGAATGAAAGATCTCCACAACGCCAGACAGCCTCTGCTGTTCTTGCCATGGACTTGTGACTTCTTTTTTGCCACTTTAATGTTTTCCTGCGACGTGGATAATGTCAGCTAAGGGTCGGCGGTCGTTTGGGGGATAAAGGTCGCACGGTGCCAGACGAGGAAAGCCAGAGGGGATGGAGAAGCCTTGATGGGCTTGGTGAGTGAGTATCGATGGTCACAGCCAATGTTGTTTTTTGCTAACTTGGTAGCAGTAAGCTAAGCAAGTGACGAAAGAAAACGACTAAATCATCTGTTGGACTGCTGTGAGATAAATATAAAGTTTTCCAACAAAGTAGCCCAAATACCTCTCTTTTGACGCTTGCCACCTACTCACCTACCTCTTGCTTCGTATCCTAGTCAAGTCATAGATGATGATATTATCTGGGCTCCGATCATCATGATTCTCATTTCACATAGTGAAATTGTTTATTATCATTTTGATTCCATTGTATCAAAATATCAGCTATCTGTGTAAGACAGAGGCTGAACCATCTAGCTTCAATAGACAGAACAGATGTCTTTGTATGGAAGACAGAAAGGCGGTGCAAATTGTATGCACATTCGAAACGTCCGCACTCCGCAAGGGTCAATAGAGCTGCATAGCTAAATGTGCGTGCAGATAAGGAACCCACAAAGCTTCGCAAAGTAACCCAGAGTACCAATGCATCCAGGTATGATTTTCCCATCCTCCCTAGCCACCACCCAAACTCCGCAAAAATAACACCATGTCGCCGTGCAATGCACCGAGAGACCCAAATGCAAACCCTAGCTTATGAATCAGTCATAAAACCACCGGCTTGAGCGAATTTCAGTTGATATTCTCGAAGGTCGGCCCAGTTCCGCAGCTCCTCTTCCTCGTCGATACCTCCGTCACCTGTTTCGCTGCGGCAGCCAGGGCTGATACGTTCAAGCTTCATCAAGACATCCAAGAATCGGCTTAGATATTCCTCGGACTTCATGGCAAGTGGGCCCTTGCGAGAGGTAGGGGTTTCGATCAAGGTTGATGCGATTTGTCGAATCTTGTTGATCTAGGATATTGTTAGTTCTTTTCGAGATTTGACAAATATGAAGTAAATGGGGGGATTAATGAAGGAAACATACAAAGCTTCCACCATTAGGTTCCATGTTGACCTGGCTGATGCAACTCAAGACCTCCAACAGATCCTTGACGATACTCTCTCTCTCTTCAGCAACGTTAGTCTCTGAGTTGCTTGCGCCCGAGGGAGTTGGTAGACCGAATCCAATAGCAGTAGAAGCCGGGGTGGTCATCTTATCGGCATTGGCCTGCATGGCGTTATAAGCATCTTGGAGGTTGCAATACTTGTCGACGAAGGCTGACCGAGTGCCAAGTTGACTGGCGTAGATATTTGCTTTTTGAATCTCAAACTGCAACAATCGACGTCTCATCGAGGCCTCCTCATCTGGCCATTGAGTAGAGTCAGCTCCGTTGGCCCGAAGACCTGGAAAGTCCGAGGTAGGTGGATAGTAGGAAGATGAACCTTGAAATTCTCCTGGCTGGGAGCTCGTCTCGAGTCTCAATTCGTGGGGAATGTCGACGAGTACACGCTTCACATTGAGAAGACTGTCCTCCAAGAGGCGTTTTTGGCGGTTCCAGTCAAAGACCTCGTCAATACCATATGCAAGCTCCATCGTCGCCAATGGCGTGACGGTGCTGTAGATACGCACATTAAGGTTGAAGCCAGCGAGCTTCGAAAGCTTTCCTACAGGTTGTGATTCAATGTGATCGGCAAAGATGTACTCATCATCAAGCTCCAATGGCAGAGGAGGATAGGGGTTGTTGGAGGTTGGAGGAGGAATAAAAAGCTCGCCGAAATTAGCGCCGAGTTGTTGGATCGAGCTGTTCAATTTAGTAAAGACACGAGTGGGATGAAACATTGCACTTACATGATACTAACAAACATGACCCAAAATACTCTCCTACCAATCTCTTGTCGGATGTAATCAACTCGCGGAGGTTGGCTTTCGTAAGAGCGGTTGTCGGCTCCATATGCAGTGGGAAGACCTCCAACTCCAAGATTCGATTCCTGGACCTTGTGAGCACCAAGAACTCTGATAATTGTCAACGACTCGCCGAAATACAATCTAGTCTGCTTCCATTGGAAGGTATAGGCAAACGACAATCCCAGGAAGTAACTTGTCGCAGCATCATAAACCGACAGTTCCTTATCCAAATATCCTGCGCCACGAGCCTCAACAGCGACTTTGTGACACCGTTCGACCAAGCTCATTGAGTTCGGGAAGAGATGCTCTCGGTGCTGTGCTTTCAAATGAAGGCGCGGCTTGCGGGGGAAGGATGCGACCAAAACTCCAACCATTGAGGCAAGAAGGGCCAAGAAGCGAGGGTTTTGAAGATCTTCTCTATTTCTGAAAGCATTTCGGAATGAGGGCTCGTGTGGGAATGGGCAGAGAGGATGGATGTATGTGAAGAAGTCGTCAACAAGGAGCTCGAGGGTCGAAATGGGGCAGATCGCGTTTGCGTCGAGGACAGCGGGGTTGAGGACGGCGTGAGAGGACAAGGAGGCGAGTGTAACAGCGGCGTTGCTTGGAGATGTAGGAGAGGAGAAGCTGCCGTTTGAGGAGTCGAGTGATCTAACCTTCTTCTTAATAGCTTCGGCATGTCGATTTGGGGGACCTCTGCGACGGCTGGGTCTCTCACGGGTGCAGGGAATGTCGAGAGCGGCGCAAGCACGACATGGTGGCCCAGACTCGTCGCACTGTAGATAAGAAGTTAATTATATCCTCACTTTGGTGAAAATTCCCCACTGCTACTTACCTTCACCTTTCGGATGCTGCAAGAGTCGCAGGCTTTGCGCAAACGCGACTTCAAGCTCTCTCCTCCGCTGCTCGAAGACGGCGGTGCAGTGCCCTGGCCTGGTGATTGGAGTTGCATACCATCTCCAAGACCATTTGCGTGCCCATTCCCATTCCCATTTCCATTACCATACGCAGATTGCAATTGTTGAGGAGTGGGTTGATCGTACTGGTGGTATTGTTGCGCCTGGGCTGGCAAGCTATGATGTGACGACTGCGCGGCCAAGAGCTCTCCAATGTGACCACCAGCTACCCCTACAGCTCCTAGACTACTTGAACTGTCGACATGATGGTTTTGAAGGACTTGGGGATGATGGGGATGAGGGTGGTGAGGATAAGAACTGCCTTGGCCTTGATAGCCAGACATGATGCGCCCAATGCTTGTTTTGATGCTATGATGTAGGTATTTCGCTGCGTCGGCAAGAAGTCGGGAAAATCGTGGTGTTGTTTCGGGATGGAGGGGAAATCGAGGAAAGAGGGGGAGGTGTTTTTAGGTACAAAGTAGTAGAACAGGCTGTGCTGCCGGGAGAGAAATTTTACTGTTCTCGGTAAGGTTTAGGCTACCTTGTTATGGGTAGTCTGGGTGGTCTGGGTGGTATGTGCGTCCGCTGACGATTATTGGGGGAACAATAATAATTATTGAAGGCGAGGTTGTTGACTCTCCAAGGGTGAATAATAGCGTCCTACTATAACTATATTTGAGCATCAGGCCATGAAAACAATAGATAAGACATTGCTACTTGCAACATTAACATGAGAAGGGATAGATAGGTAATTGGGAAACAAAGACAAGACATGGCAAGATAATGCAAGGTGCTGGTAGAGCACACAGTCAAGGGATACTGTATGTTTGTTGACTTGCGCGGAGCTTCTTTGTACGAACAGTATTGTGATTTAGTGTCGGCTTACCTGTTAAGAGACTTTGGATCTATCAATCTCGATCCCAAGATCAACTGGTAGCGCCAGTCCTGTTGTTCCACTTGGCCGAAATCTTATTGTTCTTTGACGCGGCGTAGCTTGGGTGGTCTCGTTTGCTTCGAACTTTTCTCTCTTCTCCTTGATATTAATGGTATGCGCGTTTTTCTTCCTCTTCGCTCTGGGTTCTTTCCCCGGAAAACTTAGTTTTGTATTGTATGAATGCTGCATTTCTTTCACGAGAGCTGGTGGAGTTACTTTGTACTTATCAAAAGTTAAGAGCTTCCCCCTCGACCACTTGTTCCCTTGTCTAGCTCGGTGGGTATTATTGAGCAAAATAGGGCTATGACAAGGGGGTTCGGGGGGGGGGGGATTGCGTTGGTCCCTGACCCATCCCATACTCCGTACCTGTGGCTCGTTATTTGAGACTACTGTACCGTGTGGACTTGAGTCGGAGAAATACCCTGTGGGTTCGTGGCGCAATTCGAGATGTGGCAGGGCAGGCTTAACTGTTTGATAGATAGTACAGTAGTAAAAGGTCTCTCAGGGTTTCTCATTCATCTTACTACTGTACAAAGCCCTGGCCAGGTTATTCTTGGCTACCATTTTAAGATACGAGGACCGATCTTTCTAGAAGTTTTCCAGAAGCAGTGCATAAAAACCATTGCATGAAAAATACGAAGGTGCAAAAAGATGCCTTCGTTCTGTAAGAAGCGCACGAAAGCTCAGGGAGCTACAGAGTGGATCAAGCTTAATTATTGGAACTGCGGTGAGATTTCAGTTGGCGAATACAGTATAAATGGTGTGATGTGATGGGGGAAGAGGATTACAGGGTGCCAGTACCAGTGTCAGTGCCAGTGACAGTATCATATCATATACACCATTGCTTGTTGAAGAACGGAACGAACGTGCGTGAGTTCAATCATTCGTGTATTATTGCAGCGGGTGCTAGGTCAGCCGCCGGCAGTCACAAGGGAATACAATAGAGTTTGAACGACTCATGCCCAGGAAAGACTTCCTACATTAATTACTTCCTACAATATTAATACAGTATCCTCCTATCTATGATCCATCAAAAGTGTAACAAACTACTGTACTGTTACCTCCCTATATGGCCTATACGGGGTCAACCCATGACTTATCAGGAGAAGGGAAGCACTTTACTGATGAACTGACGAATTAATGGATGTCATCGTAGCAGACGCGGATTCGGATTTCATGCACCGCATAATAAGAACGCAAGCTAAGTGAAAATCATCCTCTGCTACTACCAACGCCTGCCACTTCGAAGAGGATGCACGAGTCAGGACCATGCCATGTCCCAGGTCAGGGCTCAAGTTCTTCGGGATCTGACGGGAACGGTGCTGCCGCGCAGGGAAGAGTTGAATAGTTGTATCAAACGTTGGATTAATTGTGAGGTTATTCTGAGAAGGTCGTCTTTCATTCCAGCCTGACTCCTGAGAACTAATATGAATCAGAATCACGGCACAGGGTCCTTACACCAAAAGCTCTCAGTAGCCCAAGAGACAAGCCAATTATCATTCCCACCTGGCCTAGCTGCCATAGCTAGCTTATACAGTACATCCACATCACCTGCTGGACGGGTTAGAAGCAAAACGGATATCAGCCCTACTACTTAGGGTACGATCACACTACGATGCGGGATATTCCATACGGGCTGACTAGTAACATGTAACATCACGGCCAGTTCGTCGAACGTTTATCTTTTCCTATCGCCAGAGTCGTCAAAGCTCCCACAGCCCTGCCAGATAAGGGGGTTATTTCCTGATGGGTCTGGAGTCTGGCAGTTCCAACTTCTGAACTTCCCCACGTGTGCTAGTCTGCTTGACGGCATGGCCGACGGGCGAAGCTCTCCTTGGTCCCAGGAGTTTTGATATCTTCCGTTGGTGGTTATTAATCTTGCCTAATTAGTGAAGAATAAACAGGACTGGCTATATGCTCAGGGTAGGGTGGGGGCTTAGAGTACCTGGTAAGTTTCACAGTATACTGGGTCTACCAAACAAAACACAGAAACAAAATACCGAAATACTAAAATGCATAGTGACGGAGAACTTCTACGATGAAAAAATGAACCCTAGTTAAGGACACCGAACAGATCTTGATCCTCCAGATCCTTCAGGTTCATGCAAATTGTTTAGCTTCTTACCAGGACAGGGAGAACGTCCATCCATCCTTACTTCCTGGTTCGAAAAGGAGTCGAACTTGAAAATTTGCTTCCACAAAGAGCTCTTAATGAAGTAAATTAAGCTGCTAAGCTACAAGGCAGATTTGAAATCCAAAACCCATTCTACACAATGCAACCATTCAATATGCCCGCACTCTCGCAACTGGCATATGTCCTCAGATCTCAGCCCTCAAGTTCCTGTTCTTCACGCACCGAGCGGCACACAACAGACCACACATGACCGACATACTGCAGGATGCAAGTAAATGGGCGCCCAGATACGCGCCTCCTTTTTTCCGAGTCGACTGACAAGCAATTGCCGGTCCTGGCCCATCAACACTGTTAAATTCACAATCGTAAAGTAAGGTTAACTTTCTGGCCAATGCCATCATCGAATCCGTTGTCAGGCTATTCAGTGTTCCGATAGAGGTGCTTCGTTCAATTGAAGGAGAAGATATATTAACTTGGTATATAGGCGGCCAACTATCGATGTTGCAAATAACCCGAGGTAGAAAAATCGGAAAAATACTCCCCGAAAGGTCTGAACTGTAAACAAGTCAGCACGCATCGTTACTTCACATATCACCACCCTCGAGACCAAACTTGCACAGAACTCTGCTGCTGCAAACAACACACCCGACGTCTCCTTGAGCTCTTCTAATCAACCAGCACTCTCGTTCTACGTGGAGATACTCGTGGCTGTACGCTAATATTGCACACAATTGGGCACGCGAGCTCGACAAACCCTTTTACTGCCCAAGTAAAGTCCACAACCAGCTACATGACCATGCTAGGATAAATCAAACCTTCAGAGCGCTACTTTCCTAATCTTCTACTCTAATTACTGAGATATTTCAACAGGACGGCCAAATTCGGGCAAACATTGCAAATCCCACAGTAGACGCCTTGGGCAAGGAAGAGCTGTCAGTGAGTGGTAGAAAGAAGCCGCGAGTGTACCGGAAGCTCTGATGCACGAGCTAGCTAGTAATTTCGGCTCGGAAGTGTCTTGCGCCAAGTGGCCCGCGAAGATTCGGCTGAGGAGGAGGAGGAGGAGGAGGAGGAGGAGAAAAGAATGCATGCTTCCTGTCAGGTGACATAGCAAGTTCGGAACACGTCGAAGGAGGTGAAAGGCTTCTAGGTATCCATGAGAACAAGGTGCACAAGAGCAGATATATCCGTTCGCGACGACTCAATCGGTCATCAAGTAGAGAAGAAGAAGTGTAGTGACTATGTCCATCCAAACAAACCTCAGTCATAAAATAGCCCAAGATCTTTCCTACTACTCTTTGTAGAAATCTTTGTTAACAGCTAACACAGATTTCCCCCCTCTTCGAATCCTTCCCAGCCCCTCTAACATTGGGCTTCATTCTGCAGTACTTTATCCCGACCTGGATACGACTCCATATCTCCCCTCTTCGTCTTCAGTATCTCCAGCTGGTTCAATTCTCTGTTGATCGCCCTTATAGAAACGGATTGCGAGTCTGAGGGCGAGTGTTCGTCGTGCGGACCGAACCTTGGCCTCTTCATCTTATGGCGAAACAGAAACAGCTTCTTCGGGGGATTGTACTCGTCGTTGTACCGAGTTCATCGTCCAAGACTGCGAGACTTCAGATGACAAGCGACGCGAAGCAGAAAATTGGTCCAATTTAAGACATAGACATAGTTTTAGCCTGTAGGTAGCAGGAAAAGACTGATCACGTACGCTATAACTGTGAATAACCTGGAAATATCATTCGTGAACGAAGTTAATTCGAATTCTTATATCTGATTCTAAATCCTAACCTATATATGGCCGATTCGTATCTAGCAACTTAGCAATGTAAAGAAATCTGAGCGCAAAAATATAGCGAAATATAAATCAGAAGGAGAAAGATTCATGGAGAGAAGGAAGCCTCGGAAAGATACATAGCCATCCATCTACTTCCAGGTTCTTTGATAACAGAAACAATCACATAACGATAGCCGACAATGCAATATACAGGTTGAAGCGCGCTAGCAGCCCCCAAGGAGAAGGGCGCGCGTAACTTGGGAAATCGCGGGTAAAAAAATAAATAAATAAAAATAAAAATAAAAATATTTTCTTTTCTTTTCTTGCCTGCTCGCCTGCTAAGCACCTCTTATAATTCCCTCCACTTCTGTGTTGGATTCACAGGTGTATATACAAAAGCTTCTGGTTATCCTAAAGTCGTGTATAATCTGATTGAGTTGTTGGTAGTTGGTTGACCTCCATGGAAG